>PVKA01039293.1:0-19579 GCA_004027165.1 Ctenomys sociabilis
ACTCACTGCTGTGTGTGTGTGTGTGTGTGTGTGTGTGTGTGGCCTCCTGCAGACTCAGCCCAGGGCTGTGCATGCGCTGCTGGGAGAGCACTTGCTGGGCCTGCTGGAGGCCATCTGGTAGGTGGCCTGAGGAGGACTCAGGACCTGGCTGTCTGGCCCCGCTGAGCCCGCACCTCCACAGGCAGCCGTCCATCTGTGAGAGGCAGGGCCTGGCTTGCAGCAATCTGTCCTTGCAGGTGGTTGGCACTGGCACACCCAGCCTGGTAGCTGGAACTAGAGCTTTCCAAAAACGGAAGTTGGTTTCTACTCCACAGTCCATCTAGCTGTTCTCAGTGAGGACATCCTGCTACTGGCAGAGTTGTGGGCCAGAGAACGCAGGCTTTCCTAAGAATCGAGGTATACCCCCAATGGCTCTCTGCCACCACAGGGAAGGCACGTCCCAACTTCCCAATTGCCTTGCTTCTCTGCCTCCAGGAGCCACTTCTCTCCACTGGCTGGAACCCCAGTTCCAACTCCAATGAGCTGGAACCTCATTGGCCAGAGGTAAACTGAGTCCTGGCCAATGAGAGTACATCCATGCCCTCAGGTGGATGATGCAGGCTACATTTTGGATAGTCCCCTTATTTGGGGACTATCGTGGGGAAATGTTCTCTTGATAATTCCCCCTGACTAATTAAAAATTTAAACACAGAAAAACCTCTAAACACCTATAATTTGAATAATTATCATTACTGTAACAACATGAAGGTCTATGAACTACAGCCTGGGCTAATACAACCAGTAGTACCTTAATGTCCCTTGTCCATTTTCCTCAATTTGTGCCTTGCCACCTGGTCCTTAGGCCACGACCACCCGAAAACTAAGCTGTTGTTTTTCTTTATGGTGCAGCCTGCTTGTCTGTCCCCAAACAGTATACAGTGGGCACTGTTCACTCACAGAAACTAGTCTGGGAAATGTGATTTCGTCATGGTGTGACTCACAGCATGTTCTTACTCAAACCTAGATAATGCAGCCTACTCGATGCCTAGGATCAATCAACCGATGAATCACATTTATCTACCTGTCTGGTATCTTTTACCTACACACGTGCAAATACAGATGTAAAAGTATAGGGCCTACTGATCCCTAGGCCATGATGAATAAAACATGTGATTAAATCAAGCACAAGAGAAAATGGTACAATAAAAGTGAGGTTATGTGGCTGCTGACTGTGTAACAAGACATTTTACAGTAAACATCATAAGTAGAAAATAATAAAAACATATGAATACATCGGCCAGTGAAATAGTCATGTATGGTTATTACCATCATCACCCATTACGCACAACACAGGACTGTAAGGCTCTGCTTTGATGCAGAGAGGCAGCACAGTAGGTGTGTTCATGGCATCACCACAAACCTGTGGGCTACGTGTTGCAACATGGCATCACTAGGTGTCAGAATTTCCAGTCCATCATCCCTTGGAGGGCCTGTCATGTATGTAGCCTGTCACTGGCTGAAATGTTGGTATGTGCGTATGACTACAGTAGCTTTGGAGTTGAGGGCAAGCACACACTAGAAGTGAAAGGAGAGGCCAGGAGGAGTCAGGTGCAGTCTCCAGGTCATGGTCTGACTTCCACTTCTTTGGGAGCTCCCAAGATGCCTTGGGGGTAAGTCATGAGCGAGATCACAGGGAATCTTGGATACATGAGCTCAGCACAGCTGGGTATATAGCAGGAATGAGGTGTGGACCAGGTATTGGCCATGCATCTTAAAATGGTCTGATGGGGATAGATGCTCTGTACTCCAGCTCTGCAGGGAAAAGCTGAAAACCTCAGTGATTGGTGTGTGTGTCCTCTGCAGAGTAGGAGGGAGGGACATGGTCAAGTCAAGGCCAACTGCCAAGTTGGACCAAGCTCTCCTGGGCATTCTGTCCTTGGTTTAAAAAAAGGGCCTGATTGAGAACAAAAGCTAAAGAATACTAATCTTCCTGATTTCAAGACTTACTAGAAAGCTACAGTAATCACCAATGTGCTACTGTTGAAAATACACTCAGATCAGTGGAATAGAATGGAGAGTGCAGAAGCAGACCCCCCATGTGGTCAGCTGATCTTTGGCAGAGGGACAAAGGTGGCACAGTGGAGAAAATGTCTTTTCAATAAACGATACTTGAACAGTGAAATCACATGCAAACAAGTGAATCAAGACACAGACTTTATGTCCTTCCAAGAAATTAAAGTGGAACACAGAGCTAAGTGTAAGATACAAAATTATAAAACCTGTGCAAGAAAACAGCAGAAAACCTGGATGCCTTGCATTTGCTGAGGACTTCTTAGGTCTCACATCAAAGGCATGCTCCGTGAAAGAGAATCAATAAGCTGGACTTCATGAAGATGAAAGATTTGAGCTTCTGCACAAGATGATGCAGAGAGGATGAGAAGAGAATGCATGGAGTAGGAGAAAACATGTGTAAAGCACTTATCTGATCAGGGGCCACTACTGTGCAGCCGTCTGTGTCCCAGAGGGGGACCACCTGTTCTGGTTTTCCCAAGACTGTCCCAGTTTTAGGCTGAAAACTTACTGCCCTAAAAAGCCTGCCCCAGGCAGACTGGACGGCTTGCTGCTGGGGCCTGAGGTCTGGTCCTCGCAGCAGAGCACCTGATGTGGTCTCTGCACTGTCTGAGGAGTGGTCAGCAAGCTCACAGCTGGACACTCACGCCTTTTAGTGGCCAAGAGTCGGAAGTAATTTCACTAATGATTTCCTTTCCTTTATTTTCTCTACTTTCCATTTTTAAAACTTCTACTGCTTTACTTTTTGATTTTCTCAATTTTATTTTCCAAACCTTCTATTTCTTCTTTTTAATTTTCACAGGATTATCCCCCCGTATTACTTCAAAAAGTGAATAACATTTGATTCTTTTTTAAAAAAAAACACAGATGAACATGTTCTCTTGCCTCTCTGAGACTACTAGTTTCAGTCGTGTCTCCTGTGCCTTGCCCTCTTCCTGGGGCCGGAAGATGCACTGATGAGCTGCCACAGCTATCTGCTGATGGGAGTGCGGGTGCCAGTGGCTCGCGGTAGCTGGAACCCTTAATCCAGCTGGACTGGAGGTTAGCCTGTGGTAGCTTTTATGTATGTGAAGCAGTGTACTCTTCTTCTTCTTGTGGTTGTAATTATCATGGCCGCTGGCTCTGGCTCTCTGATGAAGTGGAAGGAATCTTGACCCCAAGGAACTTCCTAGGCTACAGCCCTGTCCGCCTGACCATCACTGCCCCCGTCTCTTGTTTCTGTGGAGGGTAACAGGGCAGGGCTGCACAGAGTGACCCCGTCTGGGTCTCCAGAGATGTGCCAGGGTTCTGATACCCCGTATATCTCGCTCAGTCCAGCACCACCCTAAAAGAAACCATTTGGCTTCACCTTGGCCTGAAGAAAAAGACGAGTTTTAGAGGTTTTCAGGGTTGAGTTGAGGCATCTACTTGCCTTCTGTCTTAGTTTGAGTTTCTGATTGCCAGTAATGCAATGTCATAGATTGGCAATTTATCAAGAAAGTGGGTTAAATTTGGCCCATGACTCTGGTCTGAGGCCAAGGGACTGCAGATGCCCTCCTGCGGCAGAGTCCCAAGATATCATATAGGGGAGAGGAAGTGTGCAGAGCCTCTTGTCCAGTTGGCCTCACAGAGCCCTGGCCACCGGTCCATCACTGCATGAGCAGCCTGACCCACCTCTGAAGATAAATACCTCAGGAGCAGCCCCACCATTCTCATCTCCTCCTTATGTTTCAAGTGTGCCTGGGAAAAGCTGACAGATACAGGCAGGCTGCACACCTAGGACTTCTATGCTGGTGACACACAGAGCACAGTTTTCCCCCTGGGGCACACTGCCTGGCTCCACACAGCAGGGAAGGACTCTGGAGCTGACCCCCACAACACACACACACACACACACACACACACACACACACACATGACAGAAGTTGAGAAGAGGATCTGTCACTGAGGCTGTCCCGGAGCCCTGTTTAAGAGCTGCCTGGAGAGTCAGCCAGGTCCCTCCTGAGGATTTATAAATGCTTCAGGGCACTTTAATTATGATGCTGATAGCTATACACATATTTATAGTGACTGTACTTATAGTCTCACACAGTGTGCTGGTATTTGGGGACTGTGTCAACAAGACATGACAAAAAACTGAGTAAAGGGCCAGGCTGACAACTGGCGTAGCCCTGGACACTGGGCATCTAGGAGAGGCCAGAGGAGGCATCACTTAAAACAGAACAGGGACTAACTCACTGGGTAGCTCTCCTCTCCTGTTCCTCCCTGTACCCTCACCTTGGCCACTGCTAGCCTGTTCAGAGTCGAGGAGGAAGTGGCAGAGAGCAGAGGAAAAAAGAACTCTACTTTTGGGCCTTGAGTTTTATAGGCATGCAAGAAATAACACAGAAAATAGCAGTGTTCCTCTTCTCTGAAAACCAGGACAGTGTCCACTTGCCTCTAGCCTCAATTCCGGCCACAGCTCAGCCACTCACACCTAAGCTCTAAAAGCTGTAGGGTGAAGGTCCAGCTGTACAGAAAGTGAGCAAACTCAGGCCGAGATGGCACGTTAGCACCCTGTGCGCCGCGTTTCGGGTCCACGCCCTGGACTTCAAATTGCAGGAGCCCAAGTCACAGGCAGGGGGATGCAGGGAGCATAGGCCATGAGCTCAAAGCTCATCGGGGTACAGAGCACAGAGCAGACCCATCTGGGAGTCTCAGATGCTCAGAGCCAAGACCAAACTGTGCTCCCAACTTCCACTCTGTATTCTCAGTCATTCAGATCCAAAGAGCCTATTATTCGTGTCTGTGCCTGCGATGCCCTGTATTTCATTAAGGTTCTTCTCTATTTTTAAATAAGTCTGAATTATCACAGGCTGATTTATTATAACTCATATTTTGGTGTTTCTAGCTATTTTATTTATTTTGTATTTAGGGCAGGGTCTACAGGGTGTTCAGGGTCTCACTACTAGATTGGACTCATAGTGATCCTCCTGTTTACAGCTTATCAAGTGCTGGGATTACAGGCATGTGCCACCATGCCCAGCCTCAACTGCTATCTCAGTGTGCCCCAGGGGCAGGGCTGGC
This sequence comes from Ctenomys sociabilis, assembly GCA_004027165.1. Lineage (NCBI taxonomy): Eukaryota > Metazoa > Chordata > Mammalia > Rodentia > Ctenomyidae > Ctenomys > Ctenomys sociabilis. The sequence goes on from PVKA01039293.1 coordinate 5,095, forward strand.
CATGGGGATCTAACCCCCATCCCTTGCACCTGCTTGCAGGTGCTGTAATCCCCTGAGCTATTTGGCTGGCCCAAAAAGACTTTCAGTCAAATGAAGAGCTTCATTTTTTGGAACCAGGAATCGAACTCATAACCTCATGCTTACCAGATAGGTGCTGTGCCGCTGAGCTGTATCCCCAGCACTCCAGCTATTTTAGTTCCTTTGATTTCCGTATAAAATTTCCATGTCCCTACCTACAAAAACCAACTAACTAATCATCCAACCATTCAACCAACCAACCAAACAAACAAAAATCCACCTTGAGATATTGGTTGGAACTGGATTAAACCTATAGCTCCATTTGTTGAGTCTTCCAATGAACATAATAGGTCTTTCCAATTACTTGTGGTTTTATTTTTTCATTAGAATTTCATAGTTAATAGCATACAAGTTATGCACATAGCTACATTTATCCTGAGGTACTTTTGTGGAGCGAGTTATAGCAAATTGTATTTAAATGTTGATTACCAGTTACTCATTGCAAAATTATAACTGTATTTTATATTGTTATATTGATTATATTTTGAGTAAGCATACTGATTTTTGGGCTTGTATTCTGGGATTTGCTAAACACATGTATTAATCCTAGTTGGGTTTTTCCCCCTCTTGGGAATTTTTCTGTGTATATAATCATTGTGAGATCTAAAAACAGGACAATTTTACTTCTTCATTCTAAGATGTATATCTTATTTTTCTTGTGCACTGCACTAGCTAGGACTTCTGGGGAGGGGGATGCTGAATAAGAAGGTGAGAGTGACCATCCTTGACCCACCTCTGGTCTTAGTGGAAAGCATTCAGTTTTCAGCATTGAGTACAGTTAGGCCTGGAGCTTTCTTCTACTAAGGTCTTAAGTTATGACTTCAATTTTTTAAACAGTTACAGGGTTGTCCAGGCTATATACATCACCTTAGGTGAGTTTTGGTAGATGTTTGCAAAGAATTGGCAGTTTTCCGCGAGTTCCCCAATTTGTGTGTAGAGTTGTTATTCTCTCAGTGACTATAGAAAGTCCTCGTTGTCATGATGCTGGCACTTGTGTTTTCTGTCAGTCTTGCCACTGCTTCCCAATCTTAATGGCATCTCCAAAGAACCAGCTTTTCATTTCATGGACTATTTCTGTCACTTTTCTGTTTTCAAGTTCATCAGTTTCCACATTTATCTCATTTATTTCTTCTTTCTGTTTATTTAAGGCTTATTTTGCTTTTCTTTTTCTAGATTCTTAAGATGAAGTTTCCAGTTATTCACCTACGCTCCTTTCCCCTTCTAACATAAGAATTTGATGCTATGAATTCATTTTGTAAGTTTTGTCCCCCCAAAATTTTAATATGCTGTAGTTTTATTTTCATTTAGTTCAAAATATTTTCTAATTTCTCTTGAGACTTCCGTTCTTACCTAAGGATTATATGGAATTGTCTTGTTTAATTTCTAGTATTCAAATGTTTTTCTGTTTCTGTCGAATTCCATAATGGTCAGAGAACATTTGTATGAGTACATTTTGCTTTTACTACTGTTAAAATGATTTGTATGTTCCAAGCTATGGTTGACCTTGGTTATGTCCCACAAGCACCGGAAAGAATGCGTGCTCCACCGCTGCTGGGAAGCCGGGAGCGCGCGCTGCCAGCTGAGGCCCTGGGGTCTCGCCCATCTTTCACTGTTTGCCTCTAATTAGTGACAACGCGCTGAAGTCTCTGATTGGATTTTGTCCATTTTGCCCCTCAGTTCTGCCAGTTTTGCTTCCCGTAGTTTGAAGCTGTGTTGTCAGGCGCGAGCACATACATCCCAGATTGCTGTCCCCTCTCTGCAAATGTCTCCTTTGTCATGAGGTAATGTTTATCTTTCCTGAAAGCCAGTTCTGTAATTAAAATTCAAGATGTGAGTCAGTTCTCCTATTTTGTGTCTTTCAACCTACTTATGCCACTATATTTGAAATGAGTTGTTGGGGCAGCAACAAATTGGAACATTTAAAGCCTGTTCTGATAAATCATGTCTTTTAATTAGTATGTTCAGATTATTTACAATTAGTATATTTGTTGATGCATTTGAATGAAGGCTATTTTTAGTAATACACATATGTTTAGAAGAGTTTTAGGTCATCAGCAATAATTTGTGTTCCCCCTTTTGTTGCCTCTTTTTGATTCAGTTTCTTCCTTTCTGCCTTCTTTTGAATTATCTGAACACTTCTTATTATTCCATTTTAATTCAGCTTTTTATTGTATCTTTATGGATAACTTTTCATGGTTGTGCTAGGGATTATAATTCACATGCTTTAATTTCTCACAGTATATTCTGAAGAAATATTTTGCCACTTCAAGTAAAATATACAAAACGTACCATTCTGTAGGTAGCTTTTCCCTCCTTTAATTATATGGGAGTCACTTGTGTTACACTGTGTATCTATTGAAAACACCATCTGATGTTTTTGACCATCAAACCTAACTTAAAAATTCAAGAAGACCAGTGTATTACATTTGCATAGACTCTGCCATTTCTGCTCTCCTGTGTCATTCCTGGTGGAATAAGGGTCCTAGTTGCATTTCCTTTCTGCTAAAGAAGAGCTTTCTTTAGGAGCTCTTTCAGAGCAAGTCTGTTGCCAATGACTTCCCTTTGACTTTTTTCACCTCAGTGTTTGTCATATCACCTTCATTCCTGAAAGATATTTGAGTAGATGTAGAGTTACAGGTTCACAGTTCATTCAGCACCCTAAAGTGTTATTCCACTCGCTTCTGATCTTCATGGCTCCTAAAGAGAAATTTAGCCATCTGCATCATTCTTCCTTTGTAAATAAAAAATCATCTTTCTTTTGTTGTTTGAAAAAATTTGCCCTTGTCTTTCAGTTTGATTAGGATATATCTGGCCATGAGTTTGTTTTTTCCTACTTGGAATTCATTCTGGCTTGGGGCTCTTGTACATGTGGGTTCATGTCTTTGACCAAACTGGGAGGTTTTCAGCTATTCAAATATTTTTTTTAAATACTAGATCCTTTCTCCTGCCTTTCTTAAACTCTAGTGACATAAATGAGAGCACTTTTGCTGTTGTGGCATTTTTTTTTTTTTTGTCTTTCTGAGACAGGGTTTCACTATGTGGTTCAGGCTGGCCTTAAACTCACTTTGTAGCTCAGGCTGGTCTCGAACTCACAACAATCCTCCTGCCTCAGCCTCCCAAGTGCTGGGATTACAGGCATGCGCCACCACGCCCGGCTTGTTGTGGCATTTAAAGCTTCACCTTTTCTTTCATTGTCTCTGTTTGGATGGGATGATTTCCAGTGAATGGTGCCTGACCCCTTCCCTGCTTGTCCACTCTGGGACTGAGCTGGTCTCGTGGACTTGAAATTTTTGCTTACTGTATTTTTCAGCTGTAAAAATGTGCATTGGTTTCTTCTTTATATCTTTATTTCTTTGCTGAGAATCTCTAGCCTTCCATTTGGTTTGCGAGCATTTGCCCTTTTTGACGGAACATTTTTATAGTAGCTGCTTTATCTGTCAAATCACAAAGGCCCATCCGGTTCCTCTGGGTGTCAGTGCCTGTCCATTACCTTCTCCTGTGTGAATGGAGATTTTTCTACCTCACATAATTTTTTTTTTTTTTTAAGAACCAAGGATTGAACTCAGGCCCTTGTGCTTGCCAGGGAAGTACTTATTCCACTAAGCCACCTCCCCGGCCCTACCTCACATAATTTTGAGAGGTGTTCTGAATATTTTGAATACTATGTTATGGAACTCTGGGTCCTCTTTAAATCCTGTGAGAACATTTAACTGGGAATAGACTCAGTTGAGCTCAGGCCAAAAGTTCTGACCTGACTTCTATGGATTATACCTTCAATGTTAACTCTCTCTCCAAAGCCATTGAACTGGTATTACTGTCTTGTAACCAGGCAGAGACCCAAGCAGCTGTCGTCTTGCACTGTGGTTATCAAAGCCTTTGTTGCGCTGTGCAGGGTCAGATGCACACCCAGGAGGCTGGAGGACAAGCCCAGGAGTTAACAAGCAGCTTGATGGAGTTGCTTCTCCAAATTCCTCCCTGTGTGCCCTGTGGCACTTTCCAGCTTCCTGGAACACTTTTTTGGTTTTCCAGCCAGAAAAGTAAGGCTTCACTAGTGGATGTGGTGGTGCACACCTATAATCCCAGAACTCAGGAGGCAGAGCCATAACTCGTGTGGAGGAGATGCGGCTCTCAATTGGGTTAATTTTATCCTAGCAAAAGAAGCTATAGTTTAGCCTTTAATCCACCTTAGAGATAAGAGATATTAAGGCAGAGTCAACTCTATGTGATTCTGTCTGAGATCCCTCACTCTGCCACTCCTCTCCACCTTTATTAAGATGTTGTAAACATAAAAGAGATAAGAGGAAAACAGAACTAATTACAAGAAAAATCCTGTGACTGCAAGAACCACATTGTGGTTGCCATGGAAACCAACAAGGTATTTAAGCAGAGACAACAAAGAATGAGGCTAGATGTGTTTCTGATCTGTAAGGACCAGGAAGTGTGTTCTGGAGTCAGCTGGACATTTAAGATCTGTAACCTGGAAAGGGCCCAATGGCTGGCTTTATTAATAAACTCTTGTTTTCTTAACTTTTTGTCTGATGTGGAAATAATCTCAGCATTTCACTGAGAGTTGGAGGGCAGCCTGGGCTGTGCAGTGAGACTGTCTCAAAAAGAGGGACTGCACTTACCCTGCCCCACTGTGCAGTCTTCCTGCAGCCTGGCCAAGGGGCAGGAGGATGCAGAGAGAAAAGCAGGGAGTTCTCTCTACTTTCTTTGGGGGCAGCAGCTGTGCCATGCACAGATGTTTTCCCTCCTTCAGAGTTTTAGGGTCTTCAGAACCCACAAGATGCTCCCATGGATTGCTTGTGGGCTGGGGTGCTGGAGAGCAGAGGGAAATTTTTTTTCATAGTACTTACTGGGGATCAAATCCAGGGTCTCACATGGCCAGCCAAGTGCTGTGTTACTGAGCTGTACCCTGAGGCCTTTTAAAATTAGAGACAAGGTCTCACTGAATTGCCTGGCTGGCCTCAAACTTGTGATCCTCCTGATTCAGCCTCTAGCTAAGTAGGGTAGAGGTTTGCACCACTATACCCAATGGGACAAGATTGTTAGAGATCTTCTCTACTCTTTCTGAGCAGTTAGAGACCTTCTTCTGTTCCTGTGTCAGAAGCACAGGTATCTCTGGGGTCTCTGTGAGTTCTGATGCTCCTCTCAGGTTTTAGGCTGGCCCGAGTCCAGGATGGGTCACACAGGAAGGAAAAATGGTGAACAGTGCCAGTTTGGTTGTATTTCAAATTCTGCTTTTCTTTCCCAGTCTTTCTGCTATTATTTAATTTTTGAAGGCTGTCAGATTTTAAACTCATTTAGTTTAAAATATATACTGTCAGATTTTAAACTCATTTAGTGGAACACATAGAGCAAAATATGCTTGTACCATCTAAGAACTAGAAAGCTGTTGTTTATGTTATAATTTTATTCTATTTAGATGAAGAGTGTTTTTATTATATTAACTTTTATAGTTATTTTCTATTGATAAAAATTCATATCAATGATTTAGGTAGAAGTACAAAACTTAATTGCAAAATAGATTTATTTTAATAAATGTGATTTTATGAAAAACAGTGAAGGTGATAGCAGACATAACTGCCTGATCGCCATGCCCCAGACAGGCCATCCTCACCTGAGCCAGAATGCCATGCTTTCCAGGCATGCCTCCAAGGTTCACAAGCTTGAAACTGATGCCCCCATGCCTCATGCTAATGGCTCTTAGAGGCAGGCCCTAGCAGAGCTCTCTGGTTTTCAAGGTGGACCCACTCTCAGGCAGGTCAGTAACCCACTGCTGTGTTACTGCAAAGAACTGGTGGATCCACGAGGCAGGACAGGGACAGACCATGGCACCTCTCAGAGCTCCTACCGGGTCCCAGCTCCTCACACCTCGGGTGGGGTCACATTTCAACAGGAGTTTCAGAGAGGACTTTCAATCTTAGTGCCTTCCACAGGCAACTGGCTTGTAGGGCCCGCAGACTGGTTACCCGCTGAACCCTGGTACCTGCTAATTAGAGCAAGACTGTGGGACCTCAGAGAGGCCTGGGCTGGCACTGTGGCTCTTGCCATAGCGCATCCCACCTGCTGATGGTCCAGCAGGCAGGCCTCGCCAAGTGCCAGCACCACGCAGTTGGACTCCCAGTGTCCTGAACTGAGAGCCAAATATGCTGCTATTCTTTGCCCAGGCTCAGGTATTTTGTAACCAGGAACAAATAGACTCCCGTTTCTCATCTCCCTCACACCTGTGTGCCCTGAAGGCCTCCTGGGAGAGGCTTTCAAAATGCAGAAGAGGTGCTCCTGACAGGGGAGTGAAGAAGGGGCTGGCAGCCGTGGATAGCAGCAGGGAGAGAAAGGAGGAGGTGACAGGTGGGCTCCTCCCTGAGCCTCGGGCCTCCCTGCTCCAGCTAAGGCTGTGTAGCTTCGGAGAGGCTGCTGGTGCCTGGAACCCACCCGGGCGCTGTCCTGGGACCTGCCCTGCCTACCGGCTCCAGGATCCCGCCGCTGGGCTGCAAGCCCCTGTCCTTATGCTCCCATGCGTGGAGGAGCACGTCTTGCAGTCCTTTCACTAGGAATGAGGGGCTTTGTATTGCTCCCCTTTCTGTGCAGCTTCCCACCACCCCGTCTTTTCCTGCCTCCTGGAAGATGGAGGATGGAGCCACACCCTGGAGGCAGGCAGGGCCTGTGCAGTGGAGCTAGGCTCTGCCTGAGACCTGGGGCAGGGGATGAAAACAAGGACCAGCTGCACTGCCCGCAGCACTGGGGCCACAGTGCACTCCCGAGATGACATGCAAGGAGAGGACATAGCGCCTGCGGCTGGGAACACCGTGGAGCCACCTCCAGGCCCTTGGATCTGTAGCCAGCCGGGTTCACAGTCCAGGGAAGGTCCATTCCACCAGGCTTTGGTGTGCAGGTCTGTTCTGTCCTGATGTCACTGGCCACGGCAACTTGCAGAACCACCGTCCTCCCCTGCATGGCCTGCCCGTTTCTCAGCGCCATGCCCCAGGTAAAGGTCTAGGGCACTCAATGGCGAGAGGAGTTATCAATGGAAGTGCAAATTTTAGTCTTCTCTTTTACACCTTTCTGCATTAACAACTTCCCCATTCCTGCAATGTTTCTGTGATTTTAGCAAACAGAAAACCAGAAAAGGGCTTTTTGGTTTTTTTTTTTTGGCAGGACTGGGGATTGAACTCAGGCCCTTGTGCTTGCCAGGGAAGCACTTATTCCACTGAGCTATCTCCCTGGCCCCTCCAGAAAAGGGCTTTTTGGAAGAAAAGCAAAGAGACAAGATGGAGGAGGGCTGAGTGAGCGGTGGGGAGGCTCAAGCTCTGGCCATTCTGGGGAGTCAGCCTGTTGTGTTGGAGATGTGCTTTATTTTGCTGAGTATTTTAATGTTTTAGACAGCAACAGAAAAGAACATACACACATTATAACATCTAACTTAAAATTAAAATAACATGTGGTAGATTGCCAACCGGAGGTCAGCTTGTTACACTCAGCTGAACTGGACCAGTGTGGTGCTGGGGTGTGGAAGGCCAACCTGAGGACTGTGCCAGCGGCACAAGGGGTGGAGGCTTGTGCTGCGGAGATAGCCCAGCCTTCTAAGCATCTGCCTAGTAAGCACAAGGACCCAGGTTCGATCCTCAGTACCACATGCTGTGCCAGCCCTGCCCCAGATGCACCGAGCCAGCCACCAAGACCAGGCACGGTCGTTCACGCCTGAAGTCCCACTGCTGGGGAGGCTGAAAACAGGAGGATCACTGCAAGTTTGAGCTGCATAGTGAGACCCTGTACTAAATACATAAAAAAATAAAATAAAAAAGTAAAAAGAGGGAGGCTTTTGGGAATTGGAGGAGGCTGTTAGGGAAGCTGTTGGAAGCTGTTAAGGAGCTGTTGGTTCCCTTGGAGGACCTTGTGTTGCTGAATTTCCTGTTTTTTTTTTTTTTTTTTGTTTTTTTTTTTACATTGGAGGAGGAGCTTGGGACCTCTTTGTCACTGAGAAGAGCCACAGTTCTCACTTTGAACATAGCTTCCTGGCTCTAGAGGGGAAGATGGTGCCCTGCTGAGCCTCATGGGGCTTTTTGCATTGGCTGTCCTGATGGGAGCTCAGCTTTCCTCATCACTGAAGGAGCTCAGGACCTCACTGTTGCTGAGGACGGCTGTGGTACTTTTCAGGGGAGCTCTGGTGCTTCCTTGAGTGTTGCTTCCTGCTCCAGTTCAGATCCCTCAGCCTGTGGGCATAGATCCTTCATCTCGTGGCACAGACTTTTAGCTTCTGACCTTGGGGCCTTCCCAGTGCAGATCTATGAAGCAGGCCTGCATGAGGCATTATTGTGGCTCTAGGTCTCCAGTTGGATTCATGGGAGCTATTGTTATGGACACTAGGTCTCCAGCTGGACTCATGCAGGACATTGTTATGGGATCCAGGCCCTCAGGTGGATTCTTTGGTCTTTAGTATGGGGACAGATTTCCTGCACATTTTGTATATGAGTCTTTGGGTGATTCATTATTAGTATGGTTTGTGTCTAGGTGTCTCTCCAAAGCCTCATGCAGTCATGGGGTGGCTTCTGGAGTTGGTGATTAATTCTTGATCCAATGCTGGGTTTGCAGGGGTGAGTGCTACATCCTGGCTCTGGGGTTGGTGATCTGAGGAGGGAGAGAGGCTAGCTCACTGCCCCCAGCTGCTGCTTCTCCCTTTCGCTTCTGCCCTTTGCCACTGCCATGAATGGCTGCCCTCTGCCATGTGTCATTCTGCCTTGGAGCCAGCTGAGTATGGACTGAAACCTTCACTGTGAGCTAAATAAGCCTCTTCTTTCTTAATTTTGGATGTTGGGTATTTTGTCCTAGCAATGAGAGAAAAGTAACCAAGGAAATTACAAAATAATCTTTTATTTTTTTTTTTTTATTTTTGTCTTTTTGAGACAGGGTCTCACTATGCAGTTCAGGCTGTCCTTAAGCTCACTTTGTAGCTCAGGCTGGTCTCGAACTCACAACAATCCTCCTGCCTCAGCCTCCCGAGTGCTGGGATTACAGGCGTGCGCCACCACGCCCGGCTATACAAAATAATCTTATAAAGTGTGTCCTGTATTATATTATTCCTTGCAAAACCCTCCAACCCATGATATAATATAACAAAGAGAAATAGTAATTCAACAGAAGATGAAGGGTGCTTGACTTCATTGTTCAACAGGTAGAGTCCTCCACACAACAACAGAATTCATTTCAAATACACACATGTATCAGTCAACTTTCCATTATTTTAACAAATATTTGAAGTAATCAATGTATAGAGAGGGAAGGTTTATTCACGGCTGGTTGGGCCTCTCTGCCTTGGTCCTGTGGGGCCATGTAGGGATGTAGAACCTGGTGGGGGAGGAACCTGATGCCCCAAGGGTGGGGACCGGGCACAAGCTCCACGCTCCATCTAGCCATGGCCCCTGCCTGGAGGACCACCCACCAGGCTCTGCAGGCTTCCATCAGGGCACCAAACTGGGGTGCTTATTTCTCTATGTTGTATTGGTCTTTGGGCCAGTTCAGCATGCTAACCACAGCACATGGGGCAACAGGCCACCTCCCAGGCCGTGACAGCCATGCTAGGAACTTCAAAGGATTCCAGGAATAGAAAATGTTCTCTGGCTACAGGAGACTTAACTTAGATGTTGTTAACAAAGACATCTTTAAAATTTAGTAGTTAGGGCAAGACATAAGAAAAGATGTGGAAAGTAAAACATGACTGAGAAATGATAGATTTAAATAAATATGTGTTTATTCTGTGTATCAGAAACTGGGTGCTAGAAAGATCTCAGTTTCCCTAGATTAATGGAAATAGATGTTACTGATTATAAAATACATTTAAAAATGCAGAGAAACTAGAGTAACCAAATGAATGTGAAAATGTAGGGCAGAACCTCCCAGTACTAATAGATTCCAGGGCACATTAAAGCTGTCATCATCCAGAATGGGGGTGCTGGTATCAAGGCAGATAACTGAAACGAGTCAAGAAATAGAACTGCAAATGTGTGGTCAGCAGATCTTTAGAGAAGATGCTAAGGAAGTGTGGTGAGGAAAAAGGACCTTATACAAATGGTGTTGGAACAGGTGGCTCCCTATGTAAAAAACTGATACTGCTCTACCTTCCTCATGAAAGACAAAAATGAACTAAAACTTAATCAGACAATGGCAAACCTTACAACAGTTTATAGAGAGATGATAGATGTAGAAGAAAACCTTTGTAACCATGGGATATGTGGAAATTCCTTCAATACAAAAAATGGCCAAAATAAGAGAGTGACAAAGTAGATGTCATTGAAATTAAGAATTTCTACTCTTCAAAATTAATGTTAAGAGAATGAAATTTCAACCATATGGTAGGGGAGGGTGCTTATAAATCACCTCTCTTTTATGTCAAAAATTGTATTAAAATATATATAAAGAATCCAGAAAAAATGGTAAAAGCAGGGACATACTTAGACTCGACTTCAAGATGAAGACTTATGAGGGGTAGCATAAGAAAAGATTCTTGGTATCATTAGCCATGGGGGAAAGAAGAAGTGGAGTTCCATTAAGATACCAATATTTGATATCAGAATGGCTAAAATTTAAAACTGACAAAATCAAGTGTAAGGATGGAAGTTTTTATTCATTGCTAGAAGGAACATATAGCAAATCAATAACTTTGGATTATTTAAAAAAAAAAGTGAAACAGGAGCTGGGTGTGGTGGCTACATTTGTAATCTCAGAATTCTGGGAGCTGAATCAGGAAGACTGCACTATTGAGCCCAGCCTGGGCACGCTGGCAATTTAACAAGATCCACCTCAAAACAGAAAGGAAAGGATAAGGGACACAGCTTAGCAGAAAGTCCCTGAGATTAGTTGCCAGGACTGGAAAAATAAAAAAAGTTTAATATGAATATAGTGTATCATCGGGACTTTTCACCTACAGGCTGACAGGTAAGTGGCCACAGCAACTTCATTCATGATCGTCCCACGCCATAGACGACCCACAGTGTGAGGAGCAGACAGAACACCACATGCCTCACCTGGTGAAGGAGAGAGGAGAGGCGTGCTGGGGCCAAGAACAAGGCAAAAGATCCCCAGGGGGGCAAGCCACCCCCTGTAGTGAGATACCAAGAGCAGGTTGCAATGGTGGGCCAGGGCACCATCCCCAAGGGAGCTGGGGGACAGAAAGAGTATGGTCAGCTGTTACATTGCCTTAGAAAGGCCCTGCTCCTGAGGACAGGCAAGTGGCTCAGACATAGAGGCAGTGTTAGAGGCTTGGTGGTGATGGGTCAGAAAGAGAGATCGAGGAAGCCTGAGGGCCTGCAGCAGCAACGGTGAAGTCTAGGCTCAGATGTATAGCAGCTCCTGCCTCCCAGGAAATGCCAAAGCCATGAACAGCCTTTAGACCTAAGGATCCTAGTTTGGTTTTCAAGTCCCCAATTCCTGTCTAGTGATCTAATATTTTATCAGTTCAAGCAAGGCCATTCCAAAGTCAATAGATGTAACAGATGATATCTCACACAAAGCCAATATACTCCTTTACAAAGGTTATAACACAACGTCACAACTTGAGCTGCTGAATTGTATGTCCTCCCTCAAAATGACTGTTGGAATCTAAGGCCCAGAGTGATGGCCTCTGGCTGTGGGGGTCCTGGAGGAGAATGAGGTGCGTGTCCCTGTGAAGAAACACAGAAAGAGCTCTTCTTCCTCCTGCTGCTGTCTCTGAACCTCGAAAAGGCTCCAAGGTCCATCTGCCCTTCTGCCACTGGATCCCGGGCTTCCTAGCCCTCAGAACTGTGAGAAGCACACTGCTGTTATTTCTAAGCCACCTGGGTTATGGGGTCTTCTTATAACAGTCTGAGGGGACTAAGATACCCCAACAAAACATTCAGGCCTATGGACAAAATACCCAAATTATAAACTTAGAAACTCAGAAGAAATGGAAAAAAGATAAGTAAAACATGAAGTTAGAGTTATCTGTACTCTAGAGAGAAAATGAAGAATAAGACAAAATCATCTCTAAAACAAAGATCAACTTAGAAGATCTCAAGAAGAATAGATTGATTAAGAAATTAATAATGTTCATTAGAGAAATAAATGAGAATGACTACAAAACAAAAATGAAATATAATAGTAACAGAGAAATGTAATGTAATAGTATATAGTTACAGAGAAAGTAATAGACATACAAGATGGGAGAAGAAGTCCTGAAGAAGGAAAAGTGATGGGACATAATTAATTATTTAAAACCACAATTTAAGACTATTTCCTGTAAGTAGAAGACTTGAATCTGAATATTCCAAAGATTTTCCATGCACCAGAGAAACCTGACCCTGTGTGGGATCAGCTGTGAAGCCTCAAGAGGTGATTAGACTGGAAAGTAAGGAACAAAACCCTTTGGAGCAGCAGAAAAATTAAGTCACAAAGGAAAAAAAGCCCAGCACTTTTGCATCAGACATCTTGACAAGATGTAGATGATATATCCTGTAGCACCAGCTTCACAAACTTAAGAAAAAATATGAGCCAAGGATTTTATAACAGTCAATCTATCCTCCAAGATCAAGGGTAGAGAAAGAGAGAAGTCCATGAGTAGGATGTGCTGGTGAGCTCTTAAGACCCATCACATGTCAAGCTTCACCAGAGCAAGAAAACTAGAGAAGCTCCAGTGAGCAGAATGTGACACCTGGGTATTGTGTCCACGGCTACTCCAGGCTGTCCTCTGCCATCACACACCTGAGTAGGTGGGGTCTCGAGCTGCACAAGGCAGCGTGAGGCTGCATTGTGCTTTGTCAGGTTACATTACACTGCAGGTCTCGCTGGATTCGCTCAGGAGCCTCCTTTTCTAGTTTAGTACACTAAGCAGCCACCCTGGAGAAACTCACATGACAAGGAAGTGGGGCTTGTGGGTGACCTCTGGGAAGAACATTTAAGCTTACAGTCCATCACCCACCAGGAACTCAATGCTCCCAGCCTGGGTGGGAAGGCCTCTCCTCTCCGGCTCAGCCTCAGCTGGGAGCCTATGCTGGACAACACCAGCAGGAAGCCAGGAAAGCCTAGTAAAGATAACTGAGCCACAGAAAGCTGCTCTGCTAATGTCATTGGTTACACAGCACACACAAGTAATCCAAGCAGGTCTGGGAAGACAGCTTGGCAGTCTAAGTGCTGCCTGGGAAGCAGGTCTGAGCATCCCTCGCTCCCCTGCTCTGACCTCTGTCCTGCTTCTGCCACAGCGAGGAAGCACAAGGGCCCTCGAAGATGCAGCCCTGCTCCTACCTCCAGTGCCAGGAAGCAAGCACCCACATCATCTTTGTCTTCTACCAAGGAACAGAAAATGGACAGAGACACCTTCCACCTGACCCTTCGTCCCACCACCTAAAGCTTCTCTTAATGGGAGAAGCACCACAGGGCTTCTTACGAAGCTCAGGAACAAGATAGAGATGCCCACTGTACCCAGTGTTTAACATTGGGCTGGAGGTATCTAGCCAATTTATTTAGATAAAGAAAAGCAACAAAGAGTGCTTTGGGAAGTTAAGTAAGTGACAAAAGCATATTTCTGGTCACTAAAGGCATGATGTCCTTTTTAATAACTGGTGCTGAGTTAGAAGGATAGGCACTTGGGAAAAGATGAAATTGGATCCATACACAAAGCACAAGTCCAAAAAGGTACAAAAGACATGGGTGAAGTCCTTTATAACTGGGCAAGGACATCTTCCTAAACCATGATTTAAATATCTATGTAATAAAAATATCATTCAACTATCTACATAAATTTGAGAAGCTCTTCATGATTAGAACTTATTATAAGCAAAGAAAAGACACAGAAATAACTGCAATGTAATAAAGATTAAAGAATAATATCTCTAATATGTATTTTAAACTTTTAAATCCAAGGGGGGAAAAAGACCAAAAATACAAAAGAAAACAGGCAAAATATACAAACAGATAATTCACAGATGGTACGGCCAAGTGGCTCAGATGTGGGAACGCACCCAGTGTCACTCTCGCTAGCGGAACAGTACAGTGAAACACTACTTCTCAGCCCCCAGACACCAGCAAGGCTGGGGCAGTGCAGACATGGTGTAGCCCTGGGTGGGAATGAAGCACCTTCAGTGGGCACGAGGCATCTTCTGCCCAAATTTGCATACGCTTGCTCCTGCCTTATCCACAGATGTCCACAGTGGATGGACTATAGGATGCAGTGCAGTGTCAGAGCTGTGGAAACAATGAGGCTCTCTGCCAAGTGGCAACAAGTGATTTTCAAGAGACATTTTTGCCGGGCGCAGGCCTGCAATCCCAGTACTTGGGAGGCTGAAGCAGGAGGATTATTGTGAGTTCGAGACCAGCCTGAGCTACAAAGTGAGCTTAAGGCCAGCCTGAGCTGCATAGTGAGACCCTGCCTCAAAAAGACAAAAAAAAAAAAAAAAAA
>PVKA01039294.1:0-19602 GCA_004027165.1 Ctenomys sociabilis
ACCCTTCCTTTGTCTACACCTGTCAAAAGTGGGCACTCCATTGACATTCAACTACCTTAGGTGCTTGAACTCGACACTACAATCCAACACAGTCCAGCATTCTGCAACCATAGGGAGTTATTCAAAGAAATTGTCGACCATATCCATTTACAGCTCAGCTTAATATTATGGGCTCACGATGTATACTTCATTTTTATACCTTTATACTTTTCTGCTGGAGATTCAGAGTCCAATAAAACAAATGAGAAAAAAGTCCACATCAAACACATCACTGGGCTGAGGAGATGGCTCAATAGAGCAAGTGCTTGCCTGGCAAGGCAAGGGCCTGCATTCAACCCCTGGTTCCAGAAAGAAAAAAAACAAATAACATTGCTATAAAATGTAAGCACACTGAGGGTAAAAAGAAAACAATAAAATGCTCAGAAAGGAAAGATGAATAACAGAGAAAAAAGTGAGACTCAAATTAAAATTGAACTTCTCTACAAGTCTACGTGTGTAAAGACAGCTTCATGAGGTTTTCAGGTGATTTCCAACTAGAATTCTATCAATACCAGTGTCTTAGTTCATTTTTCCTGCTAAAACAGGGTGCCTGAGAGTGAAAAATTGATTTTAAAAGAATGGATTTGTACCCCGTAGTTCTAGAGATAGGGAAACCCAAGATCAATTTGCAAGCATCTGATGCTGGTGAGAACTCCATCCTTCGAGAGAAGAAATACTGTGTCTCCACATGGCAGGAAAAGAAAGCGGAGCCCACTGGGCTCCCTGCAAGCTCTTTTACAAGGACCTAATCCCATTCAGGAGGAGAGAGTCTCAAAGGCCTTATTGCCCTTAAAATCTACACAATATTGGCAGCACCTGAATTCTAGAGAGGCTACGTATAATAGAGCCAGGCACTCAAAGGATTTTTAATAGATATTCTGCATTCTGCACCCCAATGGTCAGCTACATCTAAATGCATTTAGATGCAAAAAGACTCAAGAAATTAAGTTGGTAGAAAGGAAATCTTAATGATGTAGTAGTCATATTAAGAGGCATGCAGTAGAACCATAATAGAGCTATAGTGACTGGATATAGGAAGACAAACTGGCTTAAATGGTGCCAAATCTTTAGCCAAATAACAAGAATCCCATGGATAAACACTAAAAATCCTCAAAACAACAAATAGAAAACATAAATGCTTTTCTTATAGGTTTGGAAGAAAACAAAAAATAACCCACTGAAGAAGTTGCAAATGGCTGGCTTGCGAGTAAATATGCTAAAGGTAACGAAACACTGATTCTTACTATAAGCCTGTTAGCAGTGTTTGGTTATCATGTTTAATACTGCATGACTCCCACTTGGGCACCAGTTGAGCAATATAGGTTAAGTTAAAATTATTTAAAACAAAAATACATGCAGAGAAATTCCATCTGTAAATTAAAGGTGCTTACAAATAAGCCCCAGCATGGTCATCAAGCCCATGGAGGCCCACAGGTCCACATAGAGGAGAAAGGAAAGGAAGATTTCAGGGAGCTGAAAGAGGTGGCACCCAGGGCTAGTACAGGGAGAGTGTTGGAATGACAATATGCCAACCTCACTGGCCACAATTAGTACATGTATGACCAGAAAAGCAATCTGAGGGCTGGGAATGTGGTGCTTAGTAGCAGAAAACTCGCTTAGCCTTCCCAGAACACTGGGTTCAACTCCCAATACCACAAAAGAGGAAGAGGGGACAAGAACTGTGCTCCTCTGCAGTAGCCACTCTCTGCTCGGTCCTTCACTACTCCCACTCAGCATCCTGCGACCAACAGAACAGAGGTCAAGTGCGAGGCAGAGCCAGCTAGGACCTCGTCATTAGGTCATGAGTGGTACAGAAGCAGAGAACATGTCTCTGGTGTGCACCGACAAAGGCCCCTGTACAGGGTTACAGTCAGTCACCAAACTCCTGTATAAATCAATCTGTGCTGTCCCAAAGACATGTGTCCCCTTGGGACAAACCCTGGCCCTCCTTTAATTGAAAACTCTTCACCCTCCCAGAGGACAGGAAGTTCAATTCAGTGTGCTACAAATCTTCTTGACACTTATTGAATCAGATAGGAAAATAGCTTCATCATTGACCTTTGTTATGATTCTCAGTCCAAATGTTAGAAGAATTTAAAGTCCACTGAATGGGTAAGGAAAGACATGAAAATGAAAGACTCTTCATTCTAGATCATACGAGGCAACTTTTTAAACAAATCTTTGTATCCCTCTTGGCATATAGAACAGTGCCTAGACAGAGGAGTGCATTGGAAGATCCAGTGTATCGATGACCACTGGGGTAGGCAACTTTCTGTTTTCAGGGTCTAAAACAATACAAGGCTCTGCGAGGGGAGACTTGCTGGCAAAACTGGTTGGTTACAGTGTTGGAGAAGATGTCTTTTTAAAAATCACTATAATGACTGATGGAAGTGCCCAAGCATAACATAAACAGCTTTAAGAACAGTTGAACACTAGGAAGCTGAAGAGTCTGCTGGCTACCTACAGGTAGCCATCTAGTTACGGTTCTCTTATTCGTATTTCAGACTCTTTACCATTCTGTTCTTGCTGTTTGACTTTTTTAAAGAAGTGATGAATTTTAATTGCAAAATAAAAGGGGAATGAGTTTAGCCTGAGGCCTTACAACAGTGCTTGAAAATAAAAGCCTGGGTAGAACTTCAATGGCAGTGAGGGGAAGACTATAAAAATAAGCTAATGTTAATTTTTTTCTCAATAGATTGCATTTCTAAGAATTTAATAAGCTGCTACACAACAATCCAGGCTCTGCGCTAGGCAATGGGCAGGTATTCATGTGCAGGCAACACAATACCTAGAATCTATACTAGAAATTGGGCCAAAAGACTGACAGTGGAAAGATCGAGCAAGTATTAATATTTCTGCTTCTTTTCTGTTGTTCTATGAATGCTAGCAACGCAAAGTAACTTGGTGCTGTGACAGAGACAACAGAACGGATTATAGCTTCCTGATGAGCTGTCTCAGAAATGGAAATTTTTCTAGCTTAATCTCAATGTTTCCTTCAGTAAATTCCAAATTGTGACATTTAAGCTCTTTTTAATCAAAGGGGCTGAGATGCGCTTTCCAGTCCTCAACTGGAGATCCTGTACTTTCTGACAGTGTGCTCTCCGCCTGGCCTTCAAGGCTCTCAAGAGACTGAGCCCAGACCAGCACTAAGATAGGTGAGAGAGGACCCAGAGACCCCGGGCGCTGCTTATGCCTCTCTGCTGTGTTCCTGCTCCCAGCTCATCTGTTGAAGTCCAGCCACCCCACTGTCCCCTGTTGGCCAAGAAATTTATTTTCTTCTTAAGAGAGACCAAGAGTTGGTCTGGCAATGACCACCGGATTGCAGCCCTAGAGGGCCTTCTAGGTACACTTGGGAATAGGAAAAGAGCTAGCTTGGAGCTGGACAGGCTTGTCTTGACTTGTAGCTCTATTTCTTACTGGCTGTGTAACTCTGATCAAGTCCACTGACTTCTCAGAAACTCAGTGTTTTGTGCATAAATGTGGGTAATGACATGCATCTCACGAGACTGCTGAGCAACCCAATCAATTCATAAAGCCCATAAAGCCCGTGTCTCAGGGCTGAGGGTATAGCAGGTTCTCAGACAGGTTTGTTCCCCTGTAGTACCCTCACCTTTCCTCTGATACCAGCAGCTTCTCTGGAGCACAGGAGTCCGCCACGATTCAGCCTCACCTAGCCACCTGCCTCCTCAGCATCCTTCTGTTAGTTCCTCTTCTCTTCCCCCAGGCTCTTTGTTTTAACACATCTAACAGTTTTATTGAGATATGATTCACACACCACATAATTTTACAGTCCGACTTGCCACTCAAGCAGTTTTAGTGTATTTCAAGATATATATCAATTACAGTAGCTCATTTTACAATGTGAGACTCCCCCATTTTACCCAGATAATTTCTAATCTACATTGCGTTCCTATAGATTTACCTAATTACAGTTGGAGTTATATCATATGTGGACCTACTTAGACTGGCTTCTTTCACTTAACATACTGTCCAAGTTCTGGCGTGTGTCACTATTTATTGCTAAATAATCTTCCGTTGTACAGTTGGGCATACCAGTATGTCTATGTCCACTCATTAGTGGGTGGGCAATTTGGTGGTTTCCACTTTCAGCTGTTATCAATGCTGCTATGAATATCCATTTATGTACAAGATTTTGTGTGGACATCTGTGTTTATTTTTGTTGGCATACAACTACAAGTGCAGCAGCTGAGTTATATAGTAACTATGTGTAACGCTTTCAAATTTCTCATTAGTATGTATGTGTAGTGTATAATCGTTATGTTCCTGGGAGGAGTTTGCATGTCTATAACATATCTTAGTTCCTTTTTAAATCTTCTTCCCATGTATCTCTTGATACCTTTCCTTTTGAGAAAAAATAAAATCTATCTTCCTACTTCCTATTATCTGTGTTTTATTTTGAATAAACTTTTTATATAGTTTGCATTTTTTGTATATGTCAATCATGGAATGTTTAAGCTTGTGTGTTGGATTTCACTGAATATTAAGGTCCAGAAGGATGTCTGTTTCCCTACAAATGATTCAAGTTCATCTCTCTCTATGGCAAAGAAGTAATCCACATTTATCTGTTGGTGGCATTGCTTCCAAGGTTTGGCTATTATGCATTGTGCCATTATAAACATATTAGGTTGTACTCCTGCAATATGATGTCTTTCATTACTTCAGGAAAATGTAGTACCTGGGAAGGGAATAGAAATGGATCAAATGAAGCTTCTAATTTTAGAATTTTGAGTAATTTCTGTAGTGGTTCTATTTAGTTAACTTTTCCATCAGCAATGGAGTCCCTTTTTACTCTGTTTAATCTTTTAAGGAATATACAGACTATTTTGCAAGATAACTGAATCAGTTTACCTTTTCCCCAACCAAAAGTCAGGGCTGAAACTTCTTCAACATTTATTCCTGTCGTTCTTTATGATAGCCATTGCTTGGAGGACGAACTGCTATGTGGCTGTGGTTTTTTGATCCGCACTTATCTAATGAGAAATAGGTCTGCGCATCTGCTCTGGTTTAAATTTTAAATGTCTCCCAAAAGCCTTTAGTGTAAGGCTAGATGCCTAGCTGAGGCAGTTCAGGAGGTGGTAGGACCTCTAGGAGGTGGGACTTGAGGAAATCAGGTCACTGGGGGCGGGCCCTGAAAAGGACGGCCAAGCCCCACCCCCTCCTTCCTGCATATCATGAGATGAGTGGCGTCGTCGGCTGTGTGTTTCCTGTCCAGGTGCTGCACCTCTCCCCGGGCCCCAAGCAACAGAGCCAGGACCATGGAATGCGGCCTGTGCAACCCCGAGCCAAAATAAATATTTCCTCCTTTAAAATGTTTACTTAGCAGTTTTGTGCCAGCAGCAAAATCTGAAAAACAAAGCATGTTTTCATGGAATCATGGTCATGAATGTACCTTCTTTGGACAAATGTCTATTTGGGTCTTTTACCATCAATTGCATTGTGCATTTTTATTATGACTTGCAAGTTTTGTATGTGTTCAAGGTACAACAAGTCTTATCACACAAGTAACTTTTAAATATTTTCTCACATTTTCACATTCTTATTACTTTCTCTACTTTTTTTTTAATGTGTTTGGTACAAGGTCTTACTACACAGCTTGGACTCAGTGATCCTCCTGTTTTCAGCCTCCCAGCACCGGGTTTACAGTCATGCAACACCATGCCCAGCTTGGCTGAGTCAGCGTGCCTGGGGAGAGGGCGGACAAGAGAGGTGGTGCTGGGATCGAACCACAGCCCCTACGCTTGACTAAGCAGGCGTTTAATCGGCTGAGTTATTTCATCAGCCCACCTCTGTGGTATTTTTTGAGGTTCCAAAGTTTTTAATTTTAATAAAGTCAAATTTGTCCTTTTATTTTATCACTTATACTTTTTATAGTTAAGAAGACTTATCTAGTCAAAGGTAACAAACAATTCCTCGATACTTAAGAATAACTGAAGCTAAATCAAAAAGATATAAAAATTCTGAATAACCCAATATCCGTAAATGAAATTGAAAACGTAATTAAAAATTTTCCACAAGATAGCTAAGATAAGGACTGAGGAGATAGCTCAGCAGTTTATGTGCCTTCTTGGCAAGTGCAAGGTCCTGAATTTGATCCCCAATACCATAAAAATGAAAAAGATAGCTAAGATAACTGTACTACTAAATTCTATTGGGTTATTGTAAGGAATAATTACTGATTTTTTTTACCAATTTTACAAACATATTTCATATCTAAACTACTTTGAAGATAACAATATGAAGTATTACAACCATTATTGATTTCCTACCAACTTGTTCTGAAATTCTGAATCATTTTTAAAGATTTTAACAGTGTTTATTCTCTTTGAATAAACATTCTCTTTGAATAAATGGTAAAAAAAATATTAACTCCTATATTTTCTTTAAACTCTTTGCAGTTTTAATATGACATTTTTGTCTATGATCCATTTTTGAGTTAATTTTTATGTGTGGTTTGACAAAGAAGCACAGCTCTATTCTTTTGGATGTAGATGATAAAGAAGAAAAATTTTCCCTATCAAATGTTTTTGACATCTTTGTCAAAAATCCATTGTCCACAGCAATGGGTTTATTTTTGTCAGTGTTCCATTTATCTGTTTGTCTTGATGCAAGACCACACTGCTTTGATTTCTCTTTCTTTATAGTAAGTTGACTTTGTTCTTCCTTTTCAATATTATTTTGACTATTCTGTGTCTTTCATACTTCCATATTAATTGTTTGTTAAAAATGTGTGCAGGCCCCAGAACCCTGGGTGTGCTGGCTTGGTCTTAGAAACCAGGTGTGGTGGTGCACACCTATAATTCCAGCTCTGGGGAGGCTGAGACAAGAAGATAACTATGAGTCCAAGCTGTATAGAGAGACCCTACACCAAAAAAAAGTAGTAAATATTTTGTTAAGGATTTTTTCAAAACTAAAGATTAATCTGGAAAGCATTGCTATATGAACATTAAGTTTTCTGATAGACGAATAAAAGATGGATATTTCTTTTAAAGTCACATTTAATTTCTTTCAGCAATGTGTAATTTACAATGTGATTCAGACACATCTTTTGCTATAGTTGTTTCTAAGTATTATGTAATTTTAATGCTATTATAAATAGATTTTTCCTTAGCTTTGTTTATTTTAATTTGCCATTGATACCATCTGGAAATACAATTGATTTTACAAATTGATTCTATACTAAATATATCATGGATTTACTTATTAATACTAATTGTTTGTTACTCATTACATTAAGACTTTATAAGATCTAGACACCAAAAAACAGAAACGCTCATACTTCTTTCGAATACGGGTGCTTCACATGATTTTTGTGTTGCCTCTCTTGGCAAGATTCTCTAGTGTAGTGTCAGATAGAAACAGCAACAGTGTACATCTTCCTACTCTTTCTGATCCTAAGAGAAAGTATACAGTTTCTCCCCATGAAGGATGGCATTTTTAATAGATATTTTTGAATTGGCTTGAGAAATTTCCCTTTTATTCCTGGCTTCTTCCATGTTTTCATTGCAAATGACTTATTCAAATATTATCTTCTGTCTATTGAAATTGCAGTGCGATTTTTGTCCTTCATTCTGAGGATATGGTATATTACATTAATTGACCATCAGGTGCAAAAACAGCCTTAAACTTAAGGGATGAATCATATTTAGATATGGTGTATTGTTCTTTTTAATTACTGTATTTCCAGTATTTCATGGAGGACTTCTGTATCTATAATTCTAAAAAATATTGGCCAGTCAATTTCTTGTGATGTTTTTGTCTCAGTGACCAAAACATGAGATCAAAAGCGTTTCTTCCTCTTCTAAGTTTTTAGAGATTTTGGAATGGATCTGTGTATACTATTCTTCACATTTGGCTGGAAACACCAGCTCAGCCACACATATATAGGTTGTTCTTCAAGGAAATTTTTTGAATTACCAACTCATTTCTTTACTTGCATTAGTTCCTAGGGCCACTGTGCATACCATGGAGGGGACGTAAAATAATAGTTCATAATTTCAGAGGCAAAACACTGCCATCAGGAAAGTAGACTTTCGGAAGGAAGGACAGAGGGAGAGTGGAGAGAAGGGATCAAAATGATCAAGGTTGTGTATATCAATTTCCCAAAACAAATGTAGATATTATGTACCACAAACAAGTAAAATAAAGGAAAAGTGCATCTGAAATAGATGTTTGCGCAGGGCTGTTCTCCCTTTGAGCCTCAAAGGGGAGAATTTTCCTTTTCCTTTCTGGATTCTGTTGCTTTCCAGGACCCGTGGCTTAGCTTGGCTCTTACTAGAAGTACAGCAGAAACCCTGCCTCCATCAGCCCTCGGGTGTCGCCCAGGGCGCCTGCACATGTCTGTCCCCTGCTTGCCTCTCCTTCCCTCTTCTTACAGCACAACAGCCACATCCACGCAGGGGCCCAGCCCACTCTAGCATGATCTCATCTTAACTAATTATATCTGCAATGACTGTTTCCAAATAAGGCCCCGTTCTGAGTTACCAGGGCTTGGGACATCAACATATTTTTTGAGGAATACCGTTCAGCTCACGGCACTCATTTTGGGTTTATACACTTCTTATTGCTTCTTGAATTAGTTTCAGTAGTAATCATTTTATGAGATTTTTCCATATTATCACAATTACTTAATTTGTTGCTATATGGTGATACCCCTATATAACCCTTATTTCTATAAAATCAATAATAACATTCCCTCTTTCATTCTTGATTATATTGTGTGCTCTCCTTTCACTTTTTCATAAATCTAGCTAAAAGATTGTCAACTTTATTGATGTTTTAAAAAGGTTTTTTTCTTTTTTTTTTTTTTTTTTTTTTTTTTTTTTTTTTTTTTTTTTTTTTTTTTTTTTTTTTTTTTTTTTTTTTTTTTTTTTTTTGGTTTTGTTGGTTCTCTATTGTCTTATTTTTTACTGGTCCAAATATTTTTTAAATTGTTATCAGTACATGTTTGCAGTATACAAGTAGACACACATAATGCATATGAATTCTTATAACTTCCCTTCCTTTCCTTCTCCATCTATTTTGTTAATTTGCACTCTAATCTTTATTATTTCATTCATCCTGCTTACCTTAGGATAGTTGTGTGTTTGTATGTTTATAGAACATATTGTGTATTATTACATCCCTTTACAGTGACCTATGCTTTCTGTGTGGTCTATAATCTATTCTGAGGAATATTTAGGAGGTGCTGAAAATGAGGATGTGTTTTTTGTTAAGTGGTATATATTATAGATGTCTATTAGGTCTGCCAGGCTTATGATATCATTGAAGCCCTCTTTTTCTCATTGATTTATCCATTATTGAAAGTGGCATATTTCCAAATCTCCAAATGGAATTGTTCACTTCCTTCCTGTTCTCCCAATTGTTTTCTAGATCTGCAGATCTGTTGCTAGATACAGTTATAGATCTGATTGCTGTGTTCTTCTTACTGGATTAATCTTTTACTATTACCAGACACCCTTTAGCCAGTTATGTACATAAAATAAGAGTGGACTCTAGTCATAACTATTTTCTTCCCTTTACAGTATTTCATTTGTATATTTTATCCTACTGTTGATTTTTCCTAACATGTCTTTTATAAAATCATAAACTATGTCTGTGTCTCCCTTATGGCTTATTTGTGTCTCACTCTCCAACTTCATATGTCAAAGTCCTAACTCTCAATACTTCAGACTGGTTTGTCCTAGTTAGCAATAGGACTTTTAAAGAAGTAATTATCTTAAGATGATTTGATTACTATAGGTAGGCTCTCTGCTAATATGCTGTGTTCTTTTGAAAAGAAGATTAGGACCCAGACATGCAGTCAGGAAGAGCCATGAGAAGAAAGATGGAGAAGACGATGAGCTACAGACCTCAGAAGAAAACAATCTCTTGACCCCTTGGTCTTGGCCTTCCAACTTCCAGAACTGGAATAAAAACAGTCTGTGCTATGTAAGCCACTCCCCCTAACAAACCAATAGAGTCGCCTACAATCCCTAACACCACAAGGACTCCTCAAAGCCCAAAGTGGGATGGCACAAAAAGACAAGGGAGAGCTCGAGGCCCTGTGCCTCTGTGCAGGTGTCCCCGTGCACTTATGCGCTTTGTGCCCATTGTCTGGACTTGGAGCTCCTGCTGTGTTCGTGCCCATTCGCCTGAAAATGCCTCCAACTCCTGCTTCTCCTCTGATTTCATTGTGGGGAAAAGCTGAATCTTTTTCCACAAAGAAATTGTTTTATCCTCCGACTCCCTGCCCTCCCTTGCAGGACAAACAGGCACCTCACTATTTTCCTCCCATCCGTGCTGAGACCCAGCACTGCCAACTGAGGCATCCTCAGCTCCCAAGGCTGTCACCCCTCTGCTTCTGGTGCCCACTGCACATCTTAATATGTGGCCCTGGTAAGTTAAATAACCTCAGTAAGCCCCAAGGTCTGTTCATGGTGCCACCTACCTCATTTGTCCAAGCACTGAGAGAGTCAAATGAAATGAATGCTATTGCAAACAACCAAGTTTTGTGCCCACTAGACATTAATTATTGCAATAATTATTATGCCTGCCTCTGCTTACATCATGCTCTCCATCTCCTCTTCTAGGGTCCTACTAACCAGAGTTTATTTCCTGCTGTTCCTTATGCTACAGTAGCATAACATGTAGAAGGGCCCACTCCATGCAGGTCATCTCACTGCGTCCTCGGGATGTGTTCATGAGTATTCAAGATTGCCAGACGCCACTGCACTCTGTTCTATGGAGGCCTTTTTTCCATTCTTCTCTAGGCTTTTTTCCCTGTCCCTCACAACTGCAAGGCCTGTCATCATTGTTCATACAACCACAGGATGGGAGCCACAGCGGATGTCATGGCTGCCCTTATACTCTTACCAAGCTGAAGACACCGCGGTCCCTGTCAGCCTGCTGCCTGGTTGCCACCAGCCCCAACCCTTGAATGCTGGCACTTATGGCACGGATAAAGACGGGTTCATGCTGCACCAAAGCAGTGTACCAGAGATCGCTGGCAAAGCTGGTGTGTGTGTGTGTGTGTGTGTGTGTGTGTGTGTGTGTAAGTGTGTCCTGGGGACTGAACCCACAGCCTTGGTCCTGAGATTCATCCCTAGCTATTTTGTCCACGTGTTGGTTGGTTGGTTTGATGGTTGATTAGTTTTTGAGACAGGGTCTTGATATATTACGCAGGCTAGGTAGGCTCCTCCTCTTGCCTCAGCCTCCCAAAGTGCTGGGATTGCAGGTATGCACCATCATACCTGGGCAAAACCAACCTCTTCAATGCACTAGCAAGCAACAGGCCTGAAAGGCAATTCTTCTAAATTCCTTTTGCATGTTATGAGTGAGTCAAGGCCCAATCATCTTAATAAAGACTTTCTAGTGCACTAGACAAGGACTGAAGTAAGTCAGTGAAGGCAGCCAGAGCACTTGCATATTTTGATGCTGTGCTATAAAGTGCTTTATGCTCTTATGTAAGGGAAACCGAATTCCTGTCCCAGTGACTTCAACAGCTTCCTGGCCAACTGACCAGATAAGGCCCAAGCCATATTCCCAAGTTATCTTCAATCTGATTATATCTGCTGTTTATAATACAGAATAGGTTCTGTATTAAGTTTCCTGCCTCTCTTCCTGAACCTCAAGTTCTTTATTGCCACTTAATATAAGGAGGGAAACTTTCCTTTCTTGTCTAATTGCTTTACCACAAAGCTTTCCTGACTTTATGCAAAGGAAATAAAAATATCTATGTTTCAGTATTTGAATAATTGTGAGAAGTCATAAAACATGCCAAATCATAAATTATATTATTAATCACTTCAGACCTAACTGAATCAAGAAAGCAAAAACATGCAACATTGTTTTTTAATTGTTTTTTAATTTTAGATCAAATTTTTGCTTCTAGCCCACTAAAAATTCAGGACAACTTCTAATATTTTGAAATCCTGGTTGAAGTTTTCCTGGCACAGTGCCGCAACCCAGGGTAATTTGTAGCTTGAGTTACATAAAATGTTCTTCTGACAATTCCTAAGCTTAACCTTAGATCAAAGGATTTTTTTTCTTCCATTGGAGTTTTAAATATTTTTAAGTTTTAGAAACCATTTATTTAAAATTTTAAATTAAGAAACTAGAAAAATAGGAAAATATTTTTTGAAAAGTAGAAGAGAGGAGATAAACACAGTAGCAAAAATCTATCAACTAAAAAGCAAACAAAAAGATACTTTAAAAACTAAGGTATTTTTGTTGTTGTTGTTCTGTTTTTTCTGTATTTTAGGGAAGGGTCTACAGGATGTTCAGGGTCCCACTACTTGATTGGACTCCTAGTGATCTGCCTGTTTACAGCCTCCCAAGTGCTGGGATTACAGGTGTGCCACAATGCCCAGTCTCAGTGGCCATTTCCGCATGCCCTAGGGGCAGGGTGAGCAAAGCAGGCCCAAGGATCAAGCCCCCGGCCCCTGCTCCTGCTTGAAGGTGCTTTGATCCACTGAGCTATTTGGCCAGCCCTAAAAACTAAGTTTTTTGAAAAGATATGATAGTAAAACTTTTCCAAGGCTGAACTTTTCATAGATTGAAAAATGGGTCAGAATTCAGACACATGATAATTTTGAAATAATGAGGTTACCATGAAAAACTGTTGTCTGCTATTTTACAAATTCTAAAGTACATTAAACTAATTTTAAAAATCAGTCAATTAAATTAGTTCAGAAACATATAGAGAAGCTAAAGGAACCAAAACAACGCTAGAACTTGGACTGGTAACCCCAGCAGTGAGGGAGACTGAAGTGGGAGGATTGGGAATTCAAGTCCTGTGGATGCACTGTATGTCTCTAAAATTAAAATACAGGGTGAGAGAGTTATAGATCAGTGATCGAATACTTCTGGGTTTAATCCCCAATGCTGAAGAAGAAAGAAGAAAGAGAAAGAAAGAGAGAAAGAAAGAGAGAAAGGAAGGAAGGAAGGAAGGAAGGAAGAAAGAAAGAAAGAAAGAAAGAAAGAAAGAAAGAAAGAAAGAAAGAAAGAAAGAAAGAAAGAAAGAAAGAAAGAGAAAGAGGGAGTCAAAAACTAATCCCCTTCTTTCTTTGTCCATTTTCCTCATCCTAGTTTTTCCTTCCTGTTGAACAGGGTTTTTTTTCCCTTTCACAGCATCTATTGTAACTTTTAGATTTTAATTGCTCTTTCCAGTTCTCACACTAGCAAAACAACACGATGCTTGCACATGTGGGTCTGATTTATTTCATTTACCAATAGCAGCATCCATTTATCTATATATGCAGAATAGTTTGGATAATTGTACTGTCGATTTCTGCTGGTCTTTTGAAAGGAGCAGCTAATACTTTTTTTTTTTTTCTTTTTATTCCTTTTTTCTTCTGAATACTTTATAACTTCTTTGGGTTTTGTTTGTTTGTTTTTGCATTTTCTCTAAACCAATCTTGTATGTTTATATCTGGAAACATGAACAACTAATTTGAAGATAACATCATGAACACTGCAACCACTGTTGAATTCCTACTACTTTGTTTAATGAAATTTTGTATCGTATCTAATATTGTTTTTTTTTTTGTATCACTATTTTCTTTTTTTTTTTCAACATTCTTACAAATGTCTTTATTAAATCAGTAAGGAAAGGTGTAAATTCTACAATACAAAGTTGAGAAATGACTTCAGTGAATGGACAGGTCACATAAGTTGATGACTAAAACTTGGCCAACCTCAGTAGGATTAAAATACACAAAACAAAAAGGATATCATCTTAGCATATCAGCATTAAACTGTCTTAAACAATGATATACTTACAGTTTATAAAATCTGGACCAAATGATAAAATGAAAACAATTTTGTTATTGTATTTTAGGGAGGGGGCTAAGGGTGTTCAGGGTCTCACTACTAGACCGGACACGTAGTGATCCTCCTCTTTGCAGCCTCCCAAGTGCTGCGATTACTGGCGCGGCCCCTCCACACCCAGTCCCAGTGGTCCTTTCAGCACACCCGAGGGCTGGGGCCAGCATGGCAGGCCTGGGGATCCAAGCCCCACCTCCAAAGGGCCTGCTTGCAGGAGCATTAATCCGCTATGCTATTTGGCCAGCCTGAAAACAATATATTTTTTTTAAAATAACTCAAAGAGCATCTTCATTAATATGTAACAATTGTAAATTTCATCCAGTTTTTCTGTTCCCTACAGATTTATACAGTGTTTTTTTCCCTCGGGATTTAGAAGCCTCAGGTTTCTCAGTTATTGGAGCTAGAATGTTACTGTTCCTTTTCTCATTTTTTTAAGTCTAAAATGAATTTTATTTTTTTTATTTTTTATTTTATTGAACTACAAATATCAATGAGACAGATTTAAGACACCTTAACAGAACGGATTCGATAAATTAATACATTGCAAACTGTTTTCATAATGTTTTGGTATCATACAAGGTGTATACATGATATCATACTTACAGACATTATTACAGCAGATGTATCTTATGAGTAAATTAAGAGAGTGTAGCTGTTTGTGTATCTTATTTTTTATGTATGAATTATATCAAAGATTCAATAATTAATACTTTCTATCTTGTTATTTTCCTAGTGATTGTCCATAGTACTAGAAGCCGACATAATATCCTGTCCAACCACCATTAGTGCAAATCTTGCCTCTCATAGAATTATGTAGAAGCACAGCGTATCTATCCCAACTGTACTGTTCATACACACACATCATTATTCTTCCAGCATTCCACAACAACAGTGAGTTATCTGAAGAAGTTGTCGACTGTAGCCATTTACAGCTCAACTTGTTATTATGGCCCCGCATTGTATACCTCATTTTTATACTTTTCTGCTGGATGGTTAAGACCTAGATAGAGCAAGACCTATATACCAAAACATGTAGTTTTTGTTTCTGATTAGGTCAGTGAAGTCCCCTCAGGGTTTATCTTGTAGTCCCGTACCTTATTCTGTAGATCCTTCGTCTGTGTCATCCATGTGGATGAGTTTCTTTTTAAAAAAATAAAATAAAACAGAAACAAATCATTGGGTAGCTTTCAGTCGAGAAGGTCTTGAAAAGTTTTTCACTAGAAAAGAGACTATTTCAACCTTATAGAAGTAATACAAGTAGAAAAAGAAGATACTGAAAGTATAATTTAAAATGTATTTTTAGTAGCTAATGCATTCCTCATAATAGGAGAAGGGACAAGAGCAATATCAGTGCAGGATCTGTCAAAGGGACCTCATGGGTAAGGCTTCCATCCCAGATTGTGAGATAATACACCAGGCAAGAAAAGGAAGTGTTTTCACTTAGCTTTTGTCTAGATTCCTTTTAATTTTTGTGACAGCTTCATATGAAGTATTGAATTCCTTCTAAATAATTTTGTCTACTGGAATTTGTTCTTCATATGAGTCCTTATTTAGAGATTGACCAGTTGAAAGGCAAGGAAGATTCAATCAGATTCTGAATTTAATGCTGTGGTAGAAATAGAATCCTTTGTCTCTTTATAAATTACTCTTCACATCAGCAAAGCAGGGCTGTTATGATGCAGGGCTTCATGTTAAATTGATGTCATCATCTTCAACTTTACTTACAGAATTTCTAAAAGTGTATGTATACAGATACAAGGTATACATGTTACTAAACATAAGAAAAAATAATGCCAATAACTTTCAGGTGATCCTGTCTTCCAATTCCTTACTTTTTCCACTACTAGGAATTAAACCCACAACCTTTATGCTGAGCTACATGCCCACCCATTTTCATTTTCTTACTGTGAGACAAGGTCTTGCTAAATTGCTGAATTCCTGGAGATGGAAAGGATTTGAACTTGCAAATCCTTCTTCTTTGTGCTTCCGGAGTGCTGGGATTGCAAGCATAGGCCACCATGCTCAGCCATTCCCTTGTACTTTGATATGGTTTGTGTCTTGATGTCTCCACAAAGCCTCATGGGAGTGGAGAGCTTCTCAAAGGTGGGTCAATCTAGAATTTGTGACTGGTTTATTGTCTAGTGCTGGGATTGGGGGTGTGAAAGCTGTACACATTCTAGGGCAGATAGTGAGAAAAATAGGCTTTCTCTCCTCTTTTGCTCCTGTTGACTTTTTCTTAACTGGAGATCAAACTCAGGACCTTGGGCTCACTAGGCAAGTGCTTATGCCACTAAGCAGGTGCTTATGCTCAGCACTCTTGCTGTTCTTGTTATGTTTTTCCACCAAGAATGGTTGCCCCTCTCCCTCACTACCCTTCTTGGAACCAGCTGATTATGGACTGAACCTTCACAAACTATAAGCCAAATAAGCCTTTTCCCCTTTTTAACTTTGATTGGAAGGTATTTTGTCCCAAAAATGAGAGAAAAGTAACTTAAATACACTTCTTCTTCCTCGTTTGTTGCTTTGTGTTTATGCTATCATATTTCCCACTATAGCTTATCATTTTCCTTAGACAATGTTTTGACAAGGTTGAGCTTTTCTTACCTTCTTAGTAGTGCAGGAGATTGAATCTAAGGCCTTCACATTGAACTTCATCCCTAACCTTTTTTTCTTTCTTGCCTTCTTTTTTTTTTTCTGAGACATGGTCACATTAAGCCACTAAGCTGGCTTGACTGAGCTCAAAATTGCAGTTCTCCTTCCTCAACCTACTAGAGTCCTGGGATTACAAACATGCACTACCTCACCCACCTAAATCTAGCATAACTTTGAATTTAATACAAACTGAATTTATACTTTGATTTTTCAATCTTTGTATTTGAAACATAATTACATTACCACAGCCATGATTTATTCATTTTATTTGATGCTGTGTTGCGTTCTATTGATTAAAAATTCTACAAGCTATTATCAACACCATACTGTTGAGGGACATGAGTTTCCAGGTTCTAGGTGTTCTGAACAATGTTGCTTTGAACATTGCTATATATGTGCATGGATATGCTTGTGCACAAAGTTTCCTTGAGTGCAAACATGAAGGATAAAAGTCTTTATCAAAAATCATGTAAATTTCAATTTTCACAAAACAGTGCTAAATCTTCTTACATGATTATGGAGGCTGACAAGTGGATCTTCAGGAAAGCTGATGCTCTCATTCAAGTCTGATGGCAGTCTTCCATAGAACCAGGAAGAACTGACCTGAAAAAAAGTCCAAATGTGGTTTGCTAGAAAACTCTTGCTTTGGCAAGCCTTGTCTCTTGGGTCTATTCAAGCTGTCACCTGATTGGATAAGGCTGCCATTCTGTGGAGACTAATTTTCTCTGCTCAAAGTCAATCAATTTAAATGTCAATCTCATTCAAAAAAAAAAAAAAAAAAAAAAAAAAAAAAAAAAAAAAAAAAAAAAAAAAAAAAAAAAAAAAAAAAAAAAAAAAAAAAAAAAGCCACCCAGCCACAGAAATGCCCAAAATATTTGATCAAACATCTGGAAACCTGTGACCCAACCAGAATGACACACAAAATTGACCATCATAGTTGGCATATTTCTTACATGTTTTCTTAATACTCAACTATAATAGCAATGTCTAGCTGAAAAGAATTCTTTTGGAAGGATGTCTTCCCTAGAAATATGCAGCCACATCTCAGCGCCCATGTTCCACCCAGGCTTTCTCACCAGTCTAGATGCCTGTTAATATTCAAGGAGCTCTTCCAGGTGAAGGGTTCACCAGAAACACCACTTCACTGAGCTATAAAGCATAAGAGTATCCACTGAGCCAATAACATGAGCTATAGAAGAAACCAAGTAGCTGTAGGAAGTACTTCTGAGGATTTTCCTGACTCCAAACACCATACAGATAATTAAGCAAATCCTGGTGTGGTATCTTCTGTAAAAGACTCACTGGCCTCACAGTCTAACCCAAAGGTTGCGTGGGGAGGCTGGAGCTCAGAGCTGACATGATACAACTTGAGCTTGTATGTCTGTCAGTCACGCCAAGGGGTCTAGTAAGAAATTTATTCTTCGATTTTGCGAGGCAGCGGCAGTGGCGGCGGCGGCGGCGGCTGGGGCCTCTGATTGGGTTTCGGAGTCCGGTACTGGAGCCAATCAGCGCGGGCAGCGAACCGGGGGAGCGAGGCACGGCACACACTACGTCCCACCTTCAAGGGTCTCAGCAGGAAGCTTGCTGCGTGCAGGACTGACGTGGAAGCACCATGGAGCAGTACGCAGCCAGTAGCAATAGCTCCACCGAGCAGATCGTCGTGCAGGCTGGACAGATCCAGCAGCAGGTCCAAGGGCAACCCTTAATGGTACAAGTCAGTGGAGGCCAGTTAATCACCTCTACTGGCCAGCCCATCATGGTCCAGGCTGTCCCCGGAGGACAGGGTCAAACCATCATGCAAGTGCCTGTGTCCGGGACACAGAGTCTGCAGCAGATCCAGCTGGTCCCGCCCGGGCAGATCCAGATCCAGGGTGGGCAGGCTGTGCAGGTGCAGGGCCAGCAGGGTCAGACCCAGCAGATCATCATCCAGCAGCCCCAGACGGCAGTCACAGCTGGCCAGATGCAGACGCAGCAGCAGATCGCCGTCCAGGGGCAGCAAGTGGCACAGACCGCCGAAGGGCAGACCATCGTCTATCAGCCGGTCAATGCAGACGGCACCATTCTGCAGCAAGGCATGATCACCATCCCAGCAGCCAGTCTGGCAGGAGCACAGATTGTGCAGACAGGAGCCAGCACCAACACGACCAGCAGTGGCCAAGGAACTGTCACCGTGACACTGCCAGTGGCTGGCAACGTGGTCAACTCGGGAGGAATGGTCATGATGGTGCCTGGAGCTGGCTTCGTGCCTGCTATCCAGAGAATCCCACTACCTGGAGCAGAGATGCTGGAGGAGGAGCCCCTGTATGTAAACGCCAAGCAGTACCACCGCATCCTTAAGAGGCGGCAGGCCCGGGCCAAACTAGAGGCAGAAGGGAAAATTCCAAAGGAAAGAAGGAAATACCTACATGAGTCCCGGCACCGTCGTGCCATGGCTCGGAAGCGAGGCGAAGGTGGACGATTCTTCTCTCCCAAGGAAAAGGACAGTCCCCACATGCAGGATCCAAACCAGGCTGAGGAGGAAGTAATGACACAGATCATCCGAGTGTCCTAACCCCACTCCGGTGATGCAGTGGAGCTGATCAAGGTCATGTTCCTTGCTTTTCCTGCTGTTCCAGGAAATTAATCAACTCTTCCCATGGGACACTACGACCACACTCTGCCCTTTTCTACAGAACAGAACCCACTTAATTTTAATAAGTGGCTCAGTATAATAATTGCAGCAGTGTCTGGGGAACTGAAGTTGCCAGCCTTTGTCTCACCCTTTCAGTCAGGACCTGTTTCTAGCTGTTGAAGTCTTTGGCATTTCATGAATTCAGCTGATACCAGGAAACAGTTGCCTACCCAGCAAGTGGTACACAAGCACACGCGCGGGTGAAGCCAGCCAGCCGTCTCCACAGAGCAAAGCACCCTTCGCCTACATGACAGAGACCTGCAGCCTGCTCCTTTCCTGGAACCATGATGCATCCCCTCCTCTAGGGAACTCAGGCTGAGTGAATGAGTAGACGCTTCCTACAAGGAAGTTTTAGACTGATAGAACCAATAAATTGTTGGAGTTACAGTCATCTGCTCTGTGGTAGTAAGAATCTA
>PVKA01039295.1:0-19576 GCA_004027165.1 Ctenomys sociabilis
GATTTAAAATGTCCTTAAATATTGATAAAATATAATTTACCTATTTTATATTAATATTTAAAAAATAGAATCACCAGCATTTTAGCCAGAAACTGATAGTTTTAATGAATTTCTAAAGGCTGAAATATTAAAGAAAAATATCATATTTCTTTAAAGTCATTGCTTTATCTTTTATTTGCTTGTATCAAAGCCAAAAAATTCATTTCAAATTATCCCATGTCCTTTGATAAATATGTTTATATGAGAACATTTAACTCATAACTTAATTTTTTCACTAACAGAAACTGCTGATAATAAAATATTATCCATTCTTCATTACAAAAGCTCTATCAGTTTGAGCTTGTTGATGCATTTAAGTGCAATGACATTAATTATATTGGCAAAAGCTTCAAAACTGCACTTTCTTTTATAGCAAAATGCATTTGAAATGAAACATTTTCAAATCTGGCAAAGAAAGTGCACGGGGGAGAAACCTCATTATTACTTATGAGTATTATAAATATTAAACCCTTTTATATCATAAATTATAGATCCTTAAAAGTGAATTATCATCTTTGAGCTAAATACTAAAATAATTTTACTTCATAGCAATATATCTCAAGGCAATGTGTGCATAATTATAACTTGTAGGATGTTATTAAAGTTAAATTTTAAGGCAAGTAGTTTAACACTCTAAGTATTTTTGTCAATCTAGTTAAAATTTTTTACATTTTCCTAAAGACAAACTGCATTAATTATGTGTTTTATTATCATGGTTGGGATTTCAGTGATAATTCCCAATCTTTGGTAGATGAGAATATAACAAAGGAAAAGTGCAAGTTTAGTCATAAATACAAAATTAGCAAAAAGCTAACACATAGTAAGAACGGTGCTTTATTCAGTTGTCCTATTATTGGGACAAAATGTCTGACATCCACATTTTAAAGTTTAATTTTGCTTTCCTGGTGCATGAGATCCAGTCCACGATCAGCTGGCATCAGGCAGAACATGCGGTCAGATGGCACAGCAGAGGACACCTGTTCTCCTGGTCACAGCCCAGAAGCAGAGAGAGCAGGAGGAGCCAGGCAGCGAGAGACGCACTCCAAAGCCCTCGGAGCCAACTCACAAGCAGGCCTCGCACCCTGACAGCACAGCCTACTGTGAACAATAGTTAGATGAAGCCACTAAGGAGAGCAGCCTCTGCGTGGTTCAGTCGCCTCCTGAAAGCGCCATCTTTGAATACGAAGATATTTGGGGGAGATTCTGTAGGCCTAACCCATGGTAAACAATTGTACTGCAGGGCACTTGTCAGATTAATGTATATCCTACTTACTACTACTACAACTCTTTATAATAACCAAAATCAACAGCTCAAATTATGTTTCATGAAGTTAAAGATTAGAATTTATGTATGGGCAAGTGTTCCTTCCAACATAATAGTTTCCTTTCTCCATTTACCAACTTATTTAAGTAACAAATTATGCGCTATAGCCCCTGTTCCTCTCTGTGCAGCTGAGGTTTCAATACCAGCTCCCCAGACAGAGAAACCAGGGCTCATTGTGGATCTTCTTGATTTAGTACCTAATGCTTCCTAGTGAAAGCTATCTAGACTCTCAGACTAGGGCATCTCTCATAAATAGATAGCAATAGTATTTGTTTCTCAAGATTGGTTTCATAATTAGGTAGTGATCCTTAAAGTAGAACATAAACTATGTATATGTGAATTCCTTCCCTTCCCTCCATCTCTAATATCCAAATAGCAAACAAGTCACACGGCTTCTAATCTAAGGAAACATTTCTCCTGTCTGAAATCTACCACATACCTCCCTTCGTTTGGCATTTCAGCCTCACCATTTTCACCTTATGCAACTTGGTTAGTGGCCTTGTTTTGTATTCTATATGATTATATCATGTACCAAAGTATATAATGATTTAGAGCTAATTCTTCTTAATCTCCAAGACCAAACTTGGCATGGTATTCAACCTTGGCATCACAACCTCTACAGCACAGCAATGTTCCAAAAGCACTCATATTCTTATTAATTCATCCTCACAAATTCTTCTACATAAAATATAGTTTCCCCGTGTCTCTTGTCTGAATTGAAGTTAACTCTGTGCAACATGCACTATTTTTGATTCTAAGTTACACATTACTAGTATAACTTTATTCCAATGTACTGTATATTTACTTAATATTTCTATAAAATAATGAGATACTTGAAGTTCAGAAGGCTTCCTTCTAGATAGTAAATTTAAAATGTCAATATATGGCAGCTTTTGATTAAATAAAATAACTAAAAATAAAGGAAAATATTTCTTGGGGATTTGGCTACACATAAACATATATGTCATAGTATTTTCAATGAAATTTGATATACACACATATATATATAAAATCTATATAAAATCTATAAATATATAAAATATATAATCTACATATAAATATATATTACATTGTTGGAATGCAAAATCCTATGAGATGATAAATTAGCATGATTTGAAAAAATGTATCCCATGAAGAATTATATAGGAGGAAAATTCAATGACTCAATACTTCCAAGTCCCACTTGAACAAATTGTTAACCGATCTATTGGGAAGGATGTTCTCAGGTTGAACTAATTGAGTATAAATAAATGGAGTGCTTTAAAGTTCAACATGTAGTGTGTTGTTCAGATGATGTATATCATTGCCAGTAATGACAATTTTAGCTGAGTGCTGCTCTTGTGTGTGTCCTACTGTTCCATAAATTTTTTGATTGTGTAGTCTTTCTTCTCTACCAAATCCCAGAATTTTGTAAATTACAAAATAAAATTATTGGGAAAAAATTTAAAAAGTTGTTTTAAAAATGAGATCATACATATATTTTATCAAAGATATTGTGAATGATTTAATGCATCTCCTAACAAAGATACTAATTTTTTTAGGAGCACAGTTAAATTTATGCAATAAGATGAACAAAGATATATTGAAGATGAAGCACATAAAGTAGAGATTTGACTGAAATACTAGACTGGTCAACAACAAAGACAGACAATTTTGCAAACAATAATCACAGATGAACGTATACTTTTTGTAAACCCAAATCAGTAAAATACATAAAAAAATTTAGAGAAACAAACTAAGAAATTGACATCATTATTAAGCTTCTTATGAAGCTGAAGCTTAACGTTTATATGAACTATCAATGTAGGGTACGTAGAAACTACCAAACTAATTTGGTTGTTATAATTAAGTTCTTTTTTATTAATAAGAAATATTTAAAAAGTGTTCATACTTGGATATAGTAAAGATACTAAAAGAGTATTATAGTGGGTTAGAGCTAAAATCTTCCCTCAAAGCATTATGAATTTAAAGGCTGGGCTGCAGAGTGGTGGTTGGATCATGCAGACACTGTGTGAGTCAGTGGAAACTCCAATGATGAGTACACAGCTGAACGTGCTTTGAGAAGGGGACCCTGTGCTGGAGGCAGTGCAGCCCTGGACGGTGTGCCTGGGAGGACACAACTCCTCCAGCTTCGCACTTCTTTGTCTGGTTTGTAGACACCGTAAGGAGAGCAGTGTTCCTCTGCCATCTCTTTCTGCCTTGGGAAAAGAGAATCAAAAGAATGGACAAGGTAACTAATATTTTACTAACCTTAGTTCTGAGTACGTTCTGTGATCAAGTAAAAATGGGCAGAAAATCAAGCATGGAAAATAAAATAACAAGAGACAAAAAAATGTTTAAACAATCTTGAAACACTGACAATAATTTTTTTTCTTTTAAAGAGGAAAAAATAGTAACACTAATACAAAACTTCAAAACAAGATAGTATGAAAGTAACAATACTTAGTACATTGCATACTGTTAACTTTAAAAATAGGTGAAAAATAGACCAAATAATATTATCAAAAACTTTGTTTGCAATGAACTAATAGAAATTAGTAATAAATATTATATATAATACTTATATAAATATATTTATATATATTTATAATATATAAATTATGTATATAATTATATAAATATAAATATAAATATTTTTTTCATTTTTTTCTCTTCTCCTTTCCCCAATCCTAGTTTCTCTTCCTCTTCAACAGTTTCTTTCTCTTTCACAATATCTATTGTATATTTCAAGTTTTAATTACTGTTTCAGCTTCTTATACTAGGAAGATAATAGTGTTTACACATCCAAGCGTGACTTATTTCACTTGAGAATATGGCCTAAATTTACATCCATTTACCTGTAAAAGACTTAAGTTTATCCTTTTTTATAGCTGACTAGTACTCCATTGTAGGAAAATATCACATGATTTTTATATATCCTCATTTGATGAATATCACATTTGGACAGTTTCCAAGATTTATCCATTACAAATTGAGTTGCTATAGACATGGGTACACATATGTCACTGTGGTATGATGTTATTAATTCTTTGAGGAAAATACCAAGCAGCTGGGTTAAATGGGACCACTCATTCTAGGATCCTGAAGATGCAGCAATCTACACTCCCAACAATGGAGAAAGGTTTTATTGTCTCATAAACTCTCCAGAATTTGTTATTGCTTGACTCTTTGATGCTAGCTATTTATTCTTGGTTGATATGTAATCTCAGGGTTGCTTTAGTTTAAAACTTTCAAATGACCAATAGTGTTGAAAATTTTTGCATAAATGTGTTTCCTGTTGGTATTTATTCATCTGAAAGTTGCATATTTGTCTCAGATACTCATTTTTGGATTGAATCTTTGATGTTTAGAGGTATGATTTATTTTCAATTTTTATGTGTTGTAGATAAAAGTTATTTGAGCAGCAACTGGCTAATTTTCCCCCTCACTGAGTTGTCTTTTCACTCTGTTGGTGATTTATTTTGATGTGAAAATGTTTTTTTGATAAAGTTGTTGTATCTTTAAAGTATTTTCCCTGAATTTTAGTATTAGTTCATGCACAGCTATGTCTTCAAGATTTATAGCTACTTTCTCTTCCAGTAGATTTAGGGTTTTCACTTGCTTTAGTTTATCTTATGCTGATAGAAATGGGTCTAGTTTTAGTCTTCAACATGGAGAGAGTCAGTATTTCCAGCATCATTGATAAAGAGCCATGGAAGAAACATGAGCATGTTTGGGCCCTTTGTCAAAGATAAGGGGGCTGAGTGTGTTTGTTGTTCTGTCTGGACCTTCTAATCTGTTCCATGCATCCTCTGCCCAGCATCACAGGCGCTTTGTAGTATAATATAAAATCAGGCATTGTGGTGCTACTTGTTTGGCCTTTGATGTCAAGAATTGCTTTTGCTATTCTGGGTCTTATTCCAATTTAATTTTAAGAATGCTTTGTATAGTTCTGTGAGGTCTGCTGATAGTATTTTGATAAGGATAACATTTAATCTGTATAAAAATGTTGGGAGTATAGCCATTTTCATTATGTTGGTTCTTCCTATCCATGACCTAGGGATACCTTTTCATTTTTCATTGTCCTCTTTGATCTCCTTTTTTGAAGTACTATAATTTTCAATGTTTAGATATTTTACTTACTGTTAGATTGATTTCCTAGTAATTTCATTTATATGGATGCTATTTTTGAAGAGAGTAGTTTTCCTAATTTCTCTCAGTGAGTTTGTTGTTTGTGTACAGGAATGCTATTGATTCTTGAATGTTGGCTTTGTATACAGCTATGCTGCTAAATTTGGTTATTAAGTCTAGAAGTTCTTTGGTGGAATTTTTGGTATTTTCTTTATAGTTTCATGTTATCTTCATATAATTGTAAATAAAATTCATACCTCCATATCTTTATATCTTTTGTCTCTCTTGTATACTTTCTCTGGTTAATGTTTTCAGAAATATAGTAAATAGCAGTGCTTTAGTGGAAATTATAGAAAAATACTTAATGAGTAGTGATGGTGAGTATTCTTGTCTTATTCCTTATTTTGAACGAGAGATTTCAGTATTTGTCCATTTAGTATGATGTTAGTTGTTTATTATAAATTGCCTCTAGCAGATTGAAATAAAGTCTATCTATTCCAATTTTCTATTGTTTTTTTATCAAGCATAAGTGTAGAACATTGCCCAAAAATTTTTCTGCATGTATGAAATGATCATATGATTTTTTTGTTTTGCTCTGTTGACAAGGTGCATGCATTTATTGATTCACATATTTTGAGCTATCCCTGCATTTCTAGGTTGGTCCCAATTGATCAAGCGGCATAGTCTTCATGATACACTGCATCTGTTTGCTACTATCTAATTGAAGATTTTTGAATCTATGCTTATTAGAGAGATTGGCCTTTAGTTATCTTACTTGGTTGGGTCTTTCTCTGATTGTGGTATCAGATAATACTTGGCTTTAAAATGAGCTAGGGAGAATTGCTTCCCTTTCAATTTCACTAAAAAATTTAAGGAGTGCCAGTATTAAGTTTTCTTTAAATTCCTTTTAGAATTCAGCAGCGAATCTACTAGGAGTTGGGATTCCCTTTCCTGTAAGTTTTTAAAGCAGCTTTCAGTGTCATTAACTTATAGTGCATTATTCATATTTTTTGTTTTCTTGATTAAATTTTGGTAATTCATATTATAGGCATCTGTCCATTTCCTCTATGATTTATATACTATGAGAGTTAAGATTTTAAAAGTAGATATTAATGATCTTCTGAATTTCCACAGGATATATAGTGATTTCACCATTTTCAATCCTTGGTGCCTGAATTTGAGACTTTTCTTCTCTGTTTTCGATAATGTTGGCTAAGAGGTTATCAATTTTATTTGGTTATTTTTGAAGAACAAACTCTTTGTTTCATTAATTTTTGTATTGTTTTTTAGAATCCATTGTATTAATTTCTACTCTGATTTTTATAATCTCCTGCCTTGTATGGGCTCTAGCTTGACTGGCTCTTCTTTATTGAGAAGATTGATGTGAAGCCTGATGTTGATGTATATGTTCTGTGTTCCTCATATGAAAATTTGCATTGGAACTGCTTTATTTGCATCCTAGAAGTTCCAGTACATTGTATCTGCATTCTTACTTAACTGTAAATACTTTTTAATAACTTTTTAGAATTCATCTATGATCCATTGGCTGTGCAGGGAAATGTTACTTAATTTACATGTGTTTATGGAGTTTTTGTGGTTTCTTTTGCAATTAATTTCCAATTTAGTTGAAATATGGTCAGATAACATGCATGGGATAGGGCGAGTGAGATAGCTCAGTAGAATAAGTGCTTGCCTGACAAGCAAAGGGTCCTGAATTCAATCAATGTCTGGTATCACACCAAGAAAAAAAAATATATGATATATATATATGATAATTTCAATTTGTTTGCATTAAGCATGGTCTGGTGGGCTAGCATAAGGTTTACTTTAGAAAATGATCGATGCACATTTGAAAAGAGTGTGCATTCTGATGGTGTTGAATAGAACCTTCTAAAAAGTATCTAGTGAGCCCATTTGTTCACTGTTCCTAATTTCTTTTGTTTAGTTATCTATCTTTGTAACAATGGTGCATTAGAGTCTCCTTTTATAATTTTGTTATTGATTATTTAATTTTTTCATGTCTATTCATAATTGAATTATAGCATCATATTTGGTACATACAGATTTATGATTGTCTTGTTGTTGTTGTTGTTCTTCTTCTTCTCCTCCTCCTCCTCCTCCTCCTGCTGCTGCTCCTCTTCCTCCTCCTTCTCCTTCTTCTCCTTGGAAGTTTTTTCTAATAATTATGCCATGACCTTCTTAATCACTCTTGCTCCTTCTTGACTTGAAGTTTTCATTGTCTGCAAACAGAATGTTTGCTTCTGATTTTCTCTGAGTGTCTGTTGCATGGAAAATTGTTAGCCAACCTTTCAATTTCAGTCTATTAATTTATTTTTTAGTTAAGTATATTTCTTGTATACAGTATATTGCTGGATCTTGTTTCTTGTTCTCTTCTGACAGTGTATTTCTTTTGACTGGTGAATTGAGACCCTCTATATTGATGGTTATACTACACTGATATGTACTAATTTATCTTTGTCATGATATTTACTCTAGGCTGGTTCTCTGCATTTCCCTTCTGGGTAATTGTTTGTTCTACTTGGTGATTTCTTCCTGTTCTTGTTCTTGGAATTATACTCATTTTTATCTATGTGTAGAATATCTTTCAATACTCTTTCTAGGCTTGATTTAATGGTTATGAATTTCTTCAGTTGTTCTCTGTTGTGCAACTATTTTATTTTTTCAAAACTTTTGAAATGTAGTTTTGCAGGGTATATCAATCTGGGTCAGAAGTTTTATTCTTTCAGGACTTCAGGTACTTCATTTCAAGCCCTTCCTAACTTGAGGGCTTGTGTTGAGAATTCAGACAAACATTTCACCAGATGGTCTTTATTTCAATGTGATATAATGATCTATGACAAACCATCAGCTAACATCATGCTAAATGGACAAAATCTAAAAGGTTTCACTTTAAAATCAGGAACAAGAATAAAAATGTCCACTGTGTAAACTCTTGTTCAGCATAGTCCTAGAGACTTTAGCCAGCACAATTGGACAAAGATAGAAATAAAAGTAATAAAATAGGAAAATAAGTAATTTATGATTATTTGCAAGTGACACGACACACTACATAGAACATTCCAAAGCTCCACTAAAAGATTGCCAAATTCACAAAAAAATTCAGGGTCTGGGAAGATAGCTCAGCAGGATAAGCACCTGCATAGCAAGCGAAAGGTCATTAGTTTGATACACAGTAGGAACAACAACAACAAAAGTTATCAAATTTAGTAGTATATCTAGATATAAATTCAACAACCAAGGTTCTATAGCCTTCACGTACATGAGTAAGGAATCACAGGGACAAAATAGGGAAGCAATTTTCACACTTCTAGAAAAAAAATACATAAAAATCAATCTAATGAAGAGGATGCAAAATAATACTACATTGATTAGAGTACTCTGAAAAAGGAGAATGAAGAGGGAGTCAGGAAATGTAAAACTATCACATGATCTTGGATAGGACATACCGATGTAGTGAAAAATAACTGTACCTCTTAAAATTTATACAGTTCTAATGCAATTCTGATAAAAATTTCAACAATATATCTCACAAAACTAGAAAGCTCAATCCTGATATTCATTTGGAACCAGAAGAGTTCTAGAATAACAAAGGCAATTCTGAGTGACAAAGGCAAGCCCAGGTGCATCACAATCCCTGACTGGAAATTATACTACACAGGTACTGCAACAAAATTAGGACAGTACAGGAAAAAAATCCTAAGGATTAGAGACATGGCTTAGAAGATGATGGAACAACTCCATACAACTTCAGCCACCTTATCTTTGACAAATATTTCAAACATAGCACCATTCTTCATTGAAACAAAGGCAGTCTCTTTAATACATGGTGCTGGAAAAACTGGATTTGAAATGTGGAAGTTTAAAATTGGACTCATATCTTTCAATGTACACTGAACTAAATTCAAAATGGATCAAAAGAGTAAATATTAAAAGAGAAATATTACATCTGAAGATAGAAATGGAATGGTAAAATTCTTAAAGACACTGGTATAAGTAAAGACTTTATGCATGAAATGCCAACCACACAGAAACTGTCACAAAAAAGTAACAACTGGGAGCTCCTATTATTAAAAAGTTTTGCACAGCAAGAAATCACCAACACAGTTAAGAGACAATACATGAGGTGAGAAAAATGTTTGCCAGCTGTTCCTCAGACAAAAGGAATATTATTGAGAATATATAAAGAATACAAAATTTCAGACTTCTGAAATTTAAATGTTCAATCTAAAAGTGAGCATCTGAGATTAATATCCACTTCTCAGATGAAGAAATACAAAGGACAAAAAGAAGTATGTTCAAATGTTTACCATTACTGGTCGTTTGACAAATACAAATTAAAGCAACAATGAGGTGCCATTTCACCCC
Organism: Ctenomys sociabilis; assembly: GCA_004027165.1. NCBI lineage: Eukaryota > Metazoa > Chordata > Mammalia > Rodentia > Ctenomyidae > Ctenomys > Ctenomys sociabilis. The sequence goes on from PVKA01039295.1 coordinate 9,860, forward strand.
AGAAAGGATGGCCATCAACACAAAAACAAATTTAACAAACACTGGCTTTGGGCACTGGAAGGAAAGCAATCCTTTTCTACCATTAGTGGGAGTATCAACTGGTGCAACCACTGTGGAAATCAGTGAAGATTCCTCAAGATACTGAGATTGGAGGCCCCATTTAACCCAGCTATTCCCTGACTGAAAATATTCCCAGAAGAATTAAAGACACCGGACCACAGCAATGTATGTGTACTCATGTTTATAGCAGCACAATTTGTAATAACTAGATCTTGGAAACAAACCAAATGCCCATCAACAAAAGAACTGATAAAAAAAAAATGGAGTATTATCACAATGAATACTACTTAACCATAAAGAAATATAAATTTCAGACTTTTGTTGGTAAATAAGTATGACTAGAGGCCATGCATAGAAATGAAATAAATCAGACTCACATGTGTAAACGTATTGCCTCTGCAGTGTAAGAAATTGTAAGAGTAACTATGATGTAAAAGTTACTAGAGATATTCCAAAATGGTAAGAGACTGTTTAAAAGGAAAGCGAAACTGAGGTGGTGGAAATAGAAGAAAGGAAGGGAAGGGTCAGACAAATAACTCAGCAAATTAAAGTGCCTGAAAGCAGGTGCGGGCACCAGGGGTTCGATCCCAAGGCCTGCCATGCCGGCCTCACCCCTGGAGCATGCTGAGATGGCAATTGAAACTGGGTGTGGTGAGATGCGCTTGTAATCCCTGCTCTTGGGAGGCAGGAAACAGGCGGATCACTACAAGTCAGATCTAGGCAAAAGGTTACAGCAACCCAGGTGCTCGTGAATGGATAGATGGATAAAACAAATGTGGTGTATACATGTAATGGAATATTCTTTAGACTTTAAAAGGAAGTAAATTCTGACACATGCCACAACACAGATGAAACTCAAATATGATATGTTAAAACAATCCAGTCAAAGCCAAGAGCTATATTATTTTAAGTATATGAGGCAATTATTCATAAAATAAAAAGTAGAGTGACATTGTGGCTGAGGTAGAAGAAGAAATGGAGAGTTCATGCTTGACAGATTCAGAGTTTTAATTTTAAAGATAAAAAAATTAAAAAATGAAATAGTTCTAGACATTGGTTGCACAACAATATAAATCCACTTGAGACCACTGAATTCAAAGTAAAGTGGTACATTTATTATGTGCATTTTAACATATTTTATGTTAAAAATATTTTAAAAACTATTTTGAATTTTGCAATCAGAAAATAGGTTAAAATTTTTTGCATAGTTGCATAAGTTTTTTTGACTGCCTCACTGTTTATTGTGAGCATCTTGAAAAAATTTGTACACTTGCTATTTGGTTTATTTTTCACTCTTGTTTCATGAGGCATGGATGTTTGAGGAGTGAAGAAAATTCCTATGTTGTTAAAAATGTTCTTCCATTGTATGGTATATATTACTTCCTTTATGAAAGGTTTTTAACTATAACAAACTTTTACTTTTCTGTCTCATGAAAAAAATAAGAACACATAATATGTTTCTTTTCTGTCTCATGAAAAAAATAAGAACACATAATATGTTTCTTATAACTTGGAAGAAAAACAAGCAAACAAACAAATAAAACAATCTTACATTTATGTCTAGGGAAGAAGTGGGAAGGGAATCTGAACCACTAAAGATGGATAATATGATAATGCAAAGAATACAGTTTTAATTTGAAATCACAAAAGGATAAAGATTTGCAGCTACTCCAAGTATAGATACTACTTAGAAATCAAGATGGGATCAGAAGAAACAACCAGGCAGACAGCAGAAGGATATTAAACCATTAAAACAAGAGATTTTAGGGCCATAGGAATTGTCAAATGTACACTGAATTATTATACTGGATTATTACATCTCTCCCATCTTGCCTCATCACTACCCAGTGCAAATTAAGTTTTGACACTGTATTCCCATCACACTGTGTCTTTTTGCTATAGCTATTATTGTTCTGGCTTGTTTGTAGTATGGGAGACATGGAAATGTTCTTCCCTGGACAGTTTGGAACATGAAATGAGGATTATGCATTCATAGAATAGGCATGTTCTTTCTTTGCTTTCTGCACATGGAACAAAACCTCAACCAAAAATAGAAAATGTCAATGTCATAAGAGTGACAGCAAAGATGTCAAACTATGAGACACTTAGGAATGTGTGGGGAGAGTCGCACATGAAATTCTCTTTTATTAACTTCATTGTATAGAATCTATGGATGGATGGATGGATGGATGGATGGATGGATGGATGGATGGATGGATGGAAGGATGGATGGGTGAATTAATTGATTCTGTTATACTGGACATTGAATCAGGGTCTACATAGTAAGTAACATCCCCTGATATATTCTTGTCCTTTTTGAGGACTAAATCACTGAACTTCATGTGCTGGTCTCCAGCTTGCAGTTCTTCTGCCTCAGTCTCCTGAAGTACTAAGATTACAGCATGAGTTACCTTTTCCAGATGTGTATAAGATTTATTTAAATCAAGTCTTCTTCCTAAGTTTTTCTCTCTTGTTTTGAACTTTTAGAATTTGAAATATTGTCGTATATTATAGATTGGAAATAAAAATATCTGATGTAATTTTTTTTAGTAAAACACAGACATTAAATGTGTGTTATACCTTTGAGCTAATGCTTTAAACTATGTCCTTTGACCACTGGAAACAAACTGTCCTACACATTTCTGCTTCTAGGATATTTTTGATGAAAGAGAGTGAAAACAGCAAATTAGATGACTTGATTACCTGAGAAATGCTACAGTGATTTGTTTATATTGTTATTTCTTTCACAATAAAAAAATGATTAGAGATTTCTGAAATGTCCAAGCGAGTTCATTTTACCTTCACATACTTTCTCTGTTTATCTTTCTCAAAATAGTAGAATATTTCCTTTGATTTTATTTTTCATGTTTGAGATTTGAACTCTGAGACTTCACACTGAGGCACATCCCCACTTCTTTGTTGTTTTGAGATAAGGTCTCACTAAATCATTATATTGCCCAGCTGGGCTTGAATTTGCAATTTTTCAGCTTGGGTCTCTCTGAGAGCTACAATTACAGACTTGTGCTCCACACCCAGATCTGTGATTCTTCTGTAACTCTACTTTACCCCTGCTCGTTAAAATTCTCTTAAATTCATTTTCACACTTCTTTGTAAAAGCTGGTTTTAGCAATAACCCTGGTGAATCACTTTAACAATAATCTTCTATTTTCATTACCGGGTTCTTAATTCTCCACCATTTTCAGGCAAAGTCTCATGACCTGGGCTGTCTCAGGAAAAACCTTTTGTGTTGGTGTACTCAGAAATGCTTCTCTCAGTAATTTTTCCTTCAGTCACTTTTATCCTGTTCCTTGACTACAAATTCTCACTTACCATATTGCATTTATAATCGAGTCCTTCTCTGTGCTATAGCATTTCTGAGTGCAAATTGCATTTATTGCTTTATCTGCTGCCGGGCTTTGGTGTCTCTTTACAATGCCTTCTATTTCTTACTTGTATTCATCTGAAGGCCCCCACTCTGTGTATCTTGTGTCCCTTGCCTTTCTAATGTTGTGCTGCAAAAACCGTTTGTTCATTAGGACCTATCATTTCATGCACACGTATTAATAATTCTGGCTGCTGTAAATTTCTTGCTATGTTGATTTCCTCTGAATGCTCATTTCTCTTCTCATTTACCCAGAGAGTCTGACCTATTATTTAAATCTTAATTAAAGATACCTACCCTTAAATATGCCTTTATCAACCACCTCATTTCACCAAAGTATACTGTGCACTGAAGCAATATTTTCCAAATAGCACAAATTTAATCTTTAATTATTTATTTTCAAGTGTGTTATAATTCTTGATTTAACTTTCCTAAAATATAGACAAAGACTGTGCATTCTTTATTGTATTAATTATTCCATGTTACATGGAGTTGTCCGATATTCACTGTGTAAGGCCCACCATGATCTTCACAATGTATATATGATCCTTCAGACAAATGTACATTTTTTAAGTGCAACAATATTTGCAGTGGGAATTTTGCTCCATTAGCTAAGCTTTAATAGAGTTTCTCTAGATTAATCATCTCCTTCTGTTGTCATACTCTTTAACAAAATATGCACTGCTTAAAAGGAAAACAACATGCACAAATGTCACCCAACAGATATTAACCATGTACAGGTGGCTGCATTTCTCATGGGATGGTTGATTGGATTTGAGACTTTTCACCTCATGGTAATCAGTCTGGATTTGTCCCATGGATGACAGGTCACCACACAGCTGTTAGAAGGCTGCCAGGTGTGAGAAGTCCTCATTACCAGCATGGTGGGCAGGTGTTTATATCACAGCGAGCACCCTGGCGACCACTGTCAAGGGCATTAGAGGCCCTGGATCCTGAAGGTGCAGCTACCTGCCAAAAGTAGTATGGCTGCTATGCATAATGACTGTAGTATTCCCAAATTGTACCAGAGATGCCATTAGACAAGCTGTGGCCCCTTCTTGTGACTTACTAAGATGTGATAAATGGCACATTACAAAAGAGCCTGGTGAATTTTTAACTACCAATATCACCTCCAATTTCAGCCCATTATTTTATTTCAATGAAATATCTTTTTTCAGAAGACTAATTTTATACTTACATGAGTCATTTCTCCTATGATATTTGAGGTACTCTGTTTAATTTTCCTATTGAATCTGTGTTATAAATGGGAGACTTGATTTTATGGAGTGTCACATGGGAAATTTTTTCAAACTTGAAAATTACAAGGCAGGCAAAACCCAGATGGTAAACCCCTTCATTAACCAGTAAGTATTCTGGGGAAAGAAATTAAAAATTTCCTCTCTTGTAAATAGAAGCCAACTAATAAAAGTCCATTAAAGGAATGCACTAGCAGTTTTTTTAAAGAAGTGGTTAACGTTTTAAATTTTTACTTTGACTATATTTGGTATTATCTGTAATCTGAACAACTACATTAAGGACAGCAAGGTGCACCATAACAGTGGTGGTTGAATACCTTTCCTCTTATTCTTTAAATATACACTGTCTTTTTAAAAATAATTTTATTGAGAAACAAATAGCAATGAGATAGTTTCAAAACTGATTAGTAGGACAGTTTCAATAATTAGCACATTACCTTGTTGTATTCTTACTGACTATTCATTGTACAAGATGTGGACATGATATCCTGTCCACAAACACTATTAGAACATATCTCTCTTCTCATTGAATTAAGAGAACGTAGCTGTATATCTATCCTAACTATTTTGAATTTAAATATACACTGTCTTTAATGTCTTATCTATTATTATTATTATTATACTCTGTTTAAAATAAATTAAAAAATACAAAGCAAAAAGGACAAAGGACAAATCAAGGTTTATAGAAAGGAAGAGTGAAAGCTTAAATGTTTGATCACTAGTGCATATCTATACCTGGTCGTCTGAGGAATAAATTTGATAATGACAGTAACTAATGCAACAAGCACTGCTAGCATTCCATTCATTTCCTGAAATCCTGTATTGTTTGTACTGTCTGTGTTTGTTCTACTTATTGTTTATGTTTTTCCTCTTTAAAATAAAAGGGTCTTCTTGTCTAATTTCTTTTTTCTTTTCTTTTTCTTTTTTTTTTTGTATTTAGGACAGGATCTACAGAGTCTCACTGCGTAGATCAGACTCCTAGTGATCCTCCTGTTTACAGCCTCCCAAGTGCTAGGATTAAAGATGCACACCACCAGACCATGTCAGCGCACCCGGGGGACAGGGCCAGCATAGAAGGCCAAGGATTGAACTCCCGGCCCCTGTGTCTACCTGGCATGTACTGTAATCCACTGAGCTATTTGGCCAGCCTTTTTTCTTAAATGTCTTCTACAAAGGCTCAACCATAAAGTCATTCTATAATATAAATCCACAATTATGTACAACAATTTCTTATAATTCTAAAATATTTTCACAAAGAAAGGATGTGCTACTAACTGTCCTCAGAACATTTTTTCAGTCACTACTTACTTTATAGTCCTGTGGATTCCACGTGGCTCAGCCTAAGACTTATGAATTTAGCTTTGCTTGTTGAAATTCTATATTTAAATAATATAATTTAAATGAAGGTAGGAATTATGCATAGAATAAGGGATGGGTTGTACTGGATATGTTTGGAATAGAACAATATGTATATAATAGGACACTTCCTATAATCAAGTGAGTATTACCTCTTTGTCGGTCTGAGGGCAATGTAATGACCACAGAGCCAGTAAGTAAACACACTGTCTAGAACATTGCAAAGACCTCCTGGTAATTGTTTCAGTGCTTCTTAAGAATCTAATAAGATCAATTACCCTCAAGTAGTAACTCATGGTCCTGTCCTAACACCATTTTTTTGAAATCTACTTGTAGTTACAGAGGTAATTCAAATAAGATTATTCTTTTTGTACATCTTCAACCTCAGCATGAATCATTGGATAATCAGGAAAAGTTGATAGTAAGAACTAGTGGACAGCAGACCTCTGGGTCTGTGGTGAGAAACTGGCTGGGATACATAAATCTTCACATTCAACACAGCTACATAAACACAGAGCACACACTGAGAAAATCGTTGTGTAAGCCTAAAATGAATCCCCTAGACATAGAGTCAATTTGTGTCTACTTCCCTTTTAAAATACTGAGAAACTTGTTGGTGTAGACTGCAATTGAAGGAGACATAAGGGTCCCAGCTGGCATGTGTCTGTCAGAAGATTTCTGTAGGTTTGTATAATACCTGACACACAGCATCCTTAACGAGCAAAGCAGAGAACCTGGACAGATCAATTGCCCCACTTTCAGAAAACTCATCAAACAAAGCCATATGAGATCATCAGTTCTGCACATTTCTGATATGTGCCTCAATGTAGGAGCCTATTGTCATCCTGTGTTCCAATTCCAATGGAATTAGTCTTGGAAGATAAAACTCACTGCCTTATTACTTCTGCTGGGCTCAAGTGAGATATGAGTTGGGCAGAAAAGATGTGATAATGAAATGTTAATAGTTTTGATTTTGCCTTTAACATAGGTGAGAATGACAAACAAGCCAAGGATCTTTTTTTAACATCACAGTGGATTCTGCCAAAATTGAATCCCTATTATTTTGTTTAGTGAAATTCTGTATGATTTCTAATGGCTTTTTTAAAAAAATATTTTTATTCTCTTTATAATATAAAAACAAGGACAGCCACATATCTCAGTTGATTAAAGCACCTGCAACCAGGTACAAGGGCCAGCCATGCTAGCCCCACCCACGGGGAGCTCTGAGAAGGAGATTCAGACTGGACATGGTGGCACGTGCCCATAATCCCAGCTCTTGGGAGACTATAAACAGGAGCATCACTGAGTCTGTTCTAGTAGTGAGACCCTGAGCACCCTGTAGATCCTTCCCTAAAATACAAAATTAATAAAAATAAAAACATAAATATTTTTCAAGCAATAACTGGCTTACTATTTCACACACATTTAATAAAATTTCTACTGCACTATTATAAGCAAGGAGATTCAGGAGAGCTTGTTTTCAAGGCAACATCTGTCAGGAAAACATTATTGGGCGTAAAATGCTCCATCCCAATCATTCCCTTGCCGTAGTTTTCCACAACTGCTTTACTTCATAGATGAGGATCAACAGCTGATACCTTGGCAACTTGTTAGAAATTCAGAATCTTGGCTTCCTTACTCCACTGTAGAAAATCTTGTAAAACAGATTCCAAGGCTCCACTAAAACTTTGTAAATCCTAGCTTTTAAAGGAACCCAGACAGGCTCTGTTTTTAAATATTTTCATAATTGTATTTGTTTTTCACATTTGGTAGTATTAACTATTAACATTCATATTTATTTCATTATTGACTCAATGTTTCAAAGAATTTGATATTTTTAAAGAGAGTACAAAATTAGTAAAAAAAAAAATTGGAAATGGAATTCAACAATGGTTGTTACATTGCATATTGTTATCTTAAAATTACTTGTTCAGATTACCAGATATAAGCCTGTAACATTTGTCAAAATTATAAAAAAATACAAAAAAGAACTGCAGCATTCAGTACACCAGCAGAAATCAGCAGTACAGTTATCCCAGCAATATATATATATATATATATATATATATATATATATGTTTCTTTTTCCCTTTCCTCATTCTTTCCTTTTTCCTTTCTCTCATCACGATTGTTCCTTCCTTTCTACTCTGATAGTGATTTCTTTTGAATGCACAAACTTTTCAAAGCAATGAGATCCAAGTTGTTCAATCTTTTAAGTGTTTCCTGTGCTGTTTGTTTTTTGCTCATGAACTCAAACTGTTCTTATTACATGATTGTAGCACCCAATAATTGCATTCATTGTGGCGAATTACTACATGTACGTAACACATTGTAATTCTTTCTTCATGACCCTCATTTGCAAAATATATCTGGAATTTAATATTTTTCTATCTTTAACACTGTTCTTTAATTTGTTTATGCTTCTGGCTTTTTATATGAGAGAAACCATGTGGTATTTGAACTTGCATTTCCACTTTATTTCATTCAATGTTATGGTTTCAAAGTGCAAATATTTTATGCAAATGATTCAATCTTATGTATCTTTATGGAAAAGTAGTAGTCCGTTGCGTGCAGCTGACATATTGTCTTTATCCATTCATCTGTTGGTGGAGATATGAGCTATTTTCCAAGATACTTTATTATGAGCGTTGCAGCTGTAAGTGTGGGTATGCAAAGAGCACTGTGATATGATGCGTTTAGCACTTCCAGGAAGGTATCGGGAAGCAAAAGTGTGGAGTAAAGTGAAGTTTATATTTTTAAAATTTGAAGAATCTCTATACTGATTTCCATTGTATTTCTATTGGTTTACATCCCCACTAACAAGGAAGAAATGTTTTTTTTTGTTTGTTTGTTTTTTTGCTCTGTAGTGTTAACAGCAATTGTTATGATTTGATTTTTTGATGATAGTCATTTTTTCCGAATAATATGGAGTTTCATTCTTGTTTTAATTTGCGTTTCTTTAGTAGCCAAGCACGTTGAACATTTTTTCAGGTTTTTATATGCCATTTACACTTCTAATCCATTTTTGACTGGTTCTTTTAATTAGTCTGAGCTATTTACATAGGTATTCTCCTTCTCAGGTGTCACTGCCAACATTTTATCCTTTTTCTTTTTGTAGATTGTCTCTTCTCTCTGCTTGTTGTTTCTCTCTCTGTGCTGAAGGTATTTGATTTTATACATCGATATTAGGTAATTCTTAATATTATTTAATATGCAAATGGGGTTCTATTCAGTAAGCTCCTGCCAATGTCTATGTCTTAGAATTTGACTTATTTTTATCTTCTAGCAGATTAAGTGTATGTTTTAATATTTAGATCTTCTACGTGTTTTCATTTAAAGTCAGTAGATGGTGAGAAATATGAGCCTATATTAATCTTCTGCATGTGCAGCAGTTTTCTCAGACCATTTGAGATATATGCTGGAATTATTCCAGTATGTATCTTGATCCCTTTGTCAAAGATCAGATGGCTGAAGGTGCCAGGGATTCTTTCTGCAACCTCTATTGTATTCCTATGACCCACAAGTCTGTTTTATGATTGCACCATGTTGTTTTAATCACTGTAGCTTTGTAATGTAAGTAGCAATACACAATTGTGATGTGTTTTCTTTGCTCTTGTTGCACAAGATTGCTTTAGCTTTGTGGATCTCTTCTGTTCCATAGGA
>PVKA01039296.1:0-19647 GCA_004027165.1 Ctenomys sociabilis
TGTTGTCTTTGTAGTACTTATTCATAATACAAGATGCAGACATGTTATCTTGTCTAAACACTGTTAGTTCAAAACTTCTTACTGAACTAAGAGAAAGTAGCTGTATAACTATGCTATTTTGTATATACATATATATATATTTTTTTTTTCACTACAAAATGGTCCTTCATCTATATCCCCTTTTGTTTACTTTTGTCAGAGATGGGTATTCCATTGCCATTCATATATTGTAGGTGCATAAATTCAGCAAAAGATCTACAAACTGTGGTACAGGGTTTCAGGGTAATTCCTGAGGGGATTTGACTGACCTTGTCAGATACAAAAGTTACATTTTTGTTATATAGGTCGTGCTTTATCTTGGTCTTAACCATCTAGCACAAAAATATAAAAATGAGGTATAAAAAGTAAAGCCTTATTAATATGCTAAGCTGTAAAAGGCTCAAATCAACAACTTCTGACATTGCCAGTCATGCGGATAACCCACTACTATTATGGACTACTGGACTATTTTGGAAAGTATATATTTTTTAAAGGTTTCTTTTTGAGTACTACTTGGAAAGAGTGTAATCTGTATACATATGGGTAGGACAAGACCACACACCAAATATTTGGTCAGCTCCTCTATGTGAGTTTAATGTTTATTAAAACAACATGACTGGAGTTGGGGAGAGTCTGAGTTCAATCCCCGGTTCCATCAAAAAAAATAAAACTACATGACTCAGGAGGCTGAAGGAGAAAGGTAAAAAGTGAGGCTTCATCTCAATATTAAAAAAAAAATTAAAAAGAGCTGGAAAAGTAGCTCAGTGGTACAGTGCACTATATTTGATTTCCAGCACTACAAATTCCATAAAACTAGATTCAACCCTAAAGAATAAATCTTTATGTGCGATTTTGTACACATAACTTTGCAATTTTAAATAAAACTTAAAAAGAATACCTTAGTAGGTGATATGAAAGTACCTTCCCCCATATGTTAAAGGAAATATATCATATTTGATCTCACTCAATTTTCCTGTTACCTCTAATGCAAACCCAACTAACTTTAAAAAAAACAATCTTCATCCAGCAGTCTTAAAATATTACATTGTTTCACTACTTAATATATACTTACTACCAATTCTAATTATTGTAAGTCTAGTATATATTATTTTAAATACTAAAGCAATCATGAAGTTGTTATCAAGACGACTTAAGTAAAAAATTATATGGCAAACATTTTCCTCTTTTGTTAATATATGAATTCAAGTTCCTTAAATTTTCTTACTGGCTTTCTCCTTCAGAAGCGAAACTTGCTGTTTAAGATACTCAATAATTTGATCCGCCTCTGCCCCCTTCTGCTCCAGTCTCTTCAGAACAGCCTCATTGGTTGACATTTTTGCCAAAAAATGACGGAAACTCCTAAATATAAAAATAAAAGTAGTGTGTTACTTCACAAGGGATAAAATGTTAATAAAAGCCATATCATATATACTGATATTATTTCCAAATAAGCACAACTAATGATGTTTTGCTAACTAATGATTTTTTTTTTTGTTCTTCATATTTGTGTCTTCCCTAAATGGTAGTCGTGAAACTACATATTTCAAAATATAACAGACATATTTAGTATGCAAAAATATTTTTTAAAGACTGGAGAATATGCTCAATCATAGAGCACTTGTGTATATATGATGCATATACAAACAGATATATATATATATGGCCACATGACATGGCCTTTCAATTCTGTAATATATTCAAAATATTGTTTTTAAATCCTGCCAAGATAGAGAGAAATGCCATAAACAGACATTGAGGTTAAGTTATCATGGTAAAGTTTACACTACCACAAACTAAGATTAAAAACCACAGCAAGAAAAAAATGGCTAATCATTAGTAACACTACATACCTGTACACTTTTACCTATCAGTTTATATTTCAATGTGTAAAAGTGACATAAAGCACTGTTGAAATAAACATCCTTTTAAGTAAATAAAACTGCTCTGAATAAATCCTAAATTTATGATTAAAAAAAAAATTGGTCAATACAAATAACACAAGGTTGTTTTAAAATTTCAAACTATAGTACAAGTTTTTCCTATACAAAAAATATTCTGAATTTATCTTTTAGAAAAAAAAAAACCCTGAAAATTTTTTACCATAGAGTTCACAATATATGACACAATATCTAAGCAAAACAAAACCTTACAAAAACCAAGCTGCTAATGAAGGAAATGTTAAAAGGGAGGTTAACCTGGCAAAACCCCAGTAAAGTGTGCTTTACATGGACTATTATTTTAATGGCTTTTAAAAATACAGACAAACACTTGAAATGGAAAATCACCTTAAAATTCTACTATTTACTACAAAGCAATCAGAATGATCATGTTCCTCAAAAGATTGTAAAGTCCAAACTTCAGAGGAAAATTAAAATGTCTATCTGAAGAAAGTTGAAGTAAAAATACTGTGCTTTTCTGAATTTTGTATGCTGAATGATAGCAATTTTTTAGTTTAATGTCAATTTTAATCTAATATAAGTAATGAATAAACATTTTTAATACATGAAGTACACCTAGCACAAACAAGTAGAGTCTTTAAGAATGGGAAGGTACAGTCTGTAAAGGTCTGGCTTACAAAACATCACTCAAATTTCAAAATAAAATAGTGTTTCAAGTGCTATAAAAATATTTAAACATAGCATGGCTTTCCTAAGCGAGCCAACAGCTCTAATAAGTCACCTACAAATGTACACTAGCCACATAGCTGAAAAAAAAAAAAAAAAATCAAACATGAGACCAATGCTGACTCACTAAATGGTTTAAAATCTTCCAAGACCAAGACTAATTTTCAAAACAGAGATCATAAATCCTAGCCTAAGAGAAAAAAACAGGATATACAATTTTATTGCATTAATAAATCAAATGCTTAGAAAGCAGTTTAGTTTAAAAAAATTAAATAGGAGTTGGACTTTTACAGTACAGTATATGAGGAATACACTGTATCAAATTAAGAAAGAAGCTGAACACACACAATTATGAGGAAGAAGGAAGAAATGAGGTGATAAGGCAAACTGATAAAACTTCAAATGAAACTGACAAAAATGTAAGTGAGACAATGTGAATGATACCCCATCATTATTATATAAAGGAGTTAAGACACTACGGAGTTACATGTGCCATGCCAGTTTTTGTAAAGCTAAACTACAATTACCCCAAAATGAAAACCCAGAAAGGTCAAAGTTAGTTAAACCTAGGTTATAACTGCAATTTGACAACATAACAACTACAAAATTACTCAGTTTAGTTTAGATATTTTTATAAGTAAGCTATATAAATGTTTTCAAAAGTGAAAATATGTTGAATAACGCACTTTCATACAAAATGACTGATGAAGAGTTAAAGTAAAATATATATGTATGTATATATATATATATTTATATATATATATATATATATATATATCAGTCCCACATAATTCAAAATAGCATGTAAGACAGAAGCATTTCAAAAATCTTTGAACATTTTTATGTTTCTACATACTGTAAGATAATAATATGCTACATATAAAACTACATATTACTTGTACTTAACTAATTATAATGCATTACAAAATAAGTATAATTTATATACCTGGTTATAAGTTTACAAATACTTGATTAGGGTAAGGCCTAGCTTCAAATTGTGAATTGATAAATAAAAGTAGGACTGAGATACATATATTCCTTGTAATACTCAACAAAAATGGACTCAACCAAGTAATTAGATAAGAGAAATGAAAATTAAAGATGTTAAGTAAGAAAGCATGTCAATAACAAAAAAATTCCTGGAAAACATATGTACGCCATGAAGCATTAAAACACAGAGTGATAATGTTGACCATTCAGAATTACAAAAATAGAAACCATCATAAATTTTATGATTCATATTAGTAATAATACCTATTGTTTGCTTTTTTTTGGTATCAATTATATCCTTTTCTAAACACTCAGACAGTAACTTCTTTAATTATTTCAACTCCTTTTGCAGGCAATTTACTAGTATTAAATTATATGCAACAAAGGAATAAACTAAATGAAACAAAGCACATTTCAACTTGAATTCCCTCTGAAGGTCTTTTAAGGAGACCTATGAAAACTAAGCGCTCTAGCTCAGGAGGCAAAATAATTCACAAGCAATACACAGAATTTTGCCAAAGGTATAACTAGCCAAGAACACAAAAGGAAAAACTGGTTTTATGAGAATGATGTAAAATTTTCTGGTTTCAGGGAAAGGAAAAAAGAAATCACTGAACGCTTTTTGCTTACCTTTACGGCTAATCTAACACTTGTCCATAAAATAAAGTCATCAAATTAAAAACTCAAGGCTAGTAGGGTTTGGCTGATTAATGGATAAAAAATTATACATAGAATGAATAAGTGCTAGCATTCTGTAAAACAGTAAGATAACTATAACTAAAAATAATTTATCTTATATTCTGAAACAGACAAGAGAGTTCTAAATGTTCTCACAGCAAATGATAAACATTTCAGGTGATAGGCTAACTACTCCAATTTGATCACAATGCAGAGTAGATAGGTAGTAAAACATCACATGAAAGCCCATAATATTATCTTGTATTAACTAAAAAAAAAAAAATTCACCAAACTCCAAAACCATAGGAATGTGAAAGCATGCAAGTCTAAAATATGAGAAAATGCTTTGCATTCTAATTACTCACAGTTAGGCAATAACAGTTTCTCTAAGTCATCACCCATGCCAAATATGGCAAAGTGATATATTTGGTTGCTCCAAACAATTTTAACTGTCACAGTATTTCAACAATTCCATTATACAGGGAGCTTTTTTGCTAAAACTCAGTTTTCCTCAATAATTTAAAGTTCTAAGAAAAATAAAACTCAAGAGTAACTATAAAATATAAACACTATTAACCAGTGTCTATGTTTTCTCTACTCATAAATAATTTTCATCTGGAAATACATGTGAAGTCACTATCAAAAATGTCTTGTGAGATCTAAAAATATGTTAAAACTTTCTGTTAGTCATGTTTCCCTGAACGTTCAAAACTAATTGTTTTTCCAATGAGACATTGTACAAACAAGTTCTAGTAGGCTTTATTTATTTATTTGTCTTTTTGAGGCAGGGTCTCACTATGCAGTTCAGGCTGGCCTTAAGCTCATTTTGTAGCTCAGGCTGATCTCGAACTCACAACAATCCTCCTGCCTCAGCCTGGGATTACAGGCCTGTGCCACCACGCCCGGCTCTAGTAGGTTTTAGATGTCATTTCAATTGTTTTGATGCTCACTTTTATCTTAATGATTTCTAATAATATAACTCACTGATGAAGAATACAGATACTTTTTCAGGCGTTGACAGCTAACAGCCCTTAATCGAAGAATATATTCATCAAGGTGCATGCCCTGAGTAAAGTTCATGTCCTTCATTTTCTTAATTTACATGAGTTCACCTGATTTCACCTAGTTCCTGGCCATTTCCTATTAGCGTTCCTTTGTTCTTTTTCCCTGACCTACCTTTTTAATACTGTACTTCAGGGTTTGGCAGTACTCCTTAACCTTTTTAAGAGATTATACCATGTTATCATACAGTTTGGGGGTGCCTTTGTGTTCCAGGACTATAAGTGTTAACTCACTGTACAGGCCCTTCTGAAGAAGGTATATGCAGGCTTCAACATCCCTTGTTGTCTGGCATGTTCACTGTCCTGAAAGTAATTTAAGCTCACAAATTCAATTTTGCCTCCAGGCTAAGTTTATAATAAATAAGAAAAATCAATGCTCGCTGCACTTATTAAGCTTGCTGAAAAAAATGGGGAAAATACTGCAAGCCAAAAAAACTTTAAAACTGAAGTTATATTGAATTGTAGCCCACCCTACTTCATCCAAGACACATATTTCTTGTAAATAGCAAATCCCTTATCACAGTGCCCACCATTAGGACTCAAATATAAATAAGAATCTAATGTCTTGACATCTAAGTTTTAAGTGGAAATTCTTAAATTTATTTTACAGCATAAGAGCTATGTTAAAATAGCTCTTATGGAAGTTAAAATAGCTCTTATGGAAGTTGTAAAATCTTCAAAACTGCAGTTACATAAAAATTCATATAACTTTTTAGACAATATAAGCACTATATATCATCAAAGCTAAGGTGCTTTGATTGAAAAATGGTTGCATTCATAAGATGCCCTATTATTTTAGGTTCAACTGCCAAATCATCTCACATTGAAAAAATCTTTACCATAGTGTTAAGCAATTTGACACCTTTTAGAACTAGGTTAAAATCAAGCTATGATCTAAAAACACGTTTGTCAAAAGTCAGAATTTAAAGAAAGCTAAATTTAAAATGGACACTGAGAACAATATAGCTCAGAGACAAACAATTCCAGAGTCTTTTATCAGCCTTTGACAAAACCTATAGAAGGAAGATCTAAAACAACTTTATTTCAAGGTTCACAGTTACCCTTGATTTTCTCCCCTTAGTACTGAGCCACCTCTGGCTTTACTGGTGCAGTCACTCTTACTTAACAGAGCTGTCTTTTACCTGGCTCAGATTATCTTTGATAGGGGTTAACCATCCTCTCCCCACCATCTTTTCCTATTTCTTATCGAAGAACACAGCTAAAAAGAGTAACCATTACTTTAATGGACCAGGTCCACTACATACTTTGCTATTTAATCTTTTCATCCTTGTAAGTTATCATTTACAATTGAGACATACTAGTATGATCTGCCTAAACTCACTTAAATATTAAATGACAAAGCTATGATTTTAACTCAAATTCATTCCACAATTCATTTTTAAAAAGTCTCCCAGAGTCTGAATAAATATAATTAAACTTTCATCCAAAATACTCTCGTACATTAAGTGCAGCAGGTACATGACGGTTAAAAAAATTGATCGTTTATTTCTTCTCACATGTAGTGAAACCTCTTAATTGGTCTTGTTTCTTCCACTTCATTGTTGTCACTGTATGAGCGATCCTTTCAAGAGAAAATCAGATCATACCATTCTACTGACCAAAATCCTCCAATTTCCTTCAGGACAAAAGGTAACTGCACTCAAGACTCTTTATATAAGCTGTCCTTGTTCGCCCTTTCTTGATCTCTAACTTTATCCTTCCATTCACTGCTGATGCAGGCTTCCTTGCCATTCTTTTACAAAGGCTGGCTCCCCTACCTGCCGGCACTTCATCTCCGTCACCTAGGAGAAAGTCACCTTTTCTGTAAGAATTTCTCGGGCCACACTAAACATTCAAACCATGTCCTTCTTCTAGCCTGATAATTTTTCTCTTCAGCATTCACCATGCCCTAAAACACAGTGTGTTTTTACTTACTTTGTTCAATCTGTGTCTTCCTTAATAAGATCTGCGCTAGGGGATTTAGGCATGAAGTTTTTTTTTCCTAATCTGTTCATTGCCTTTGATTACAGCCTAAAACAGTGCCTGATAGTGTGCAGGGACGCGTAATAACCATCTGTGAAATCCAAGAATTCCGGTCTCCATCCTCTCCCCCACAAACCTCCGACATACACTCATAAAAGTAAACCTGCTTCCGAACCTATTTTTTCCCCTAACCCTACCTCCACTGCTCAAACTTAGTGCCTTGAAAAGGTCCCAAGGTCTTTCTTTTCTTATGCCAGTGTGGGTGACAGTGCGATCAGACTTCCCACCAGCACCCGCAGACCAAGTCCTATCTTTTGGGGGTTAATATGGGAAAAGAAAGACTGCTGCAGTGGCAATCTGCTTAATCTAGACCCTCAAAGAAATCACTCACATGAAGCGGCAGACTGAGATTCCAGGGCAGGAAGCGACACGATCCTGCACAAGCTGCAACCGAGAAAGGACCCTCATTAGGTGTCCACGATTAATGCCTGACTGTTACACAAGTGCAACCCACATTCTGGCTTCCACGACCTGTGTGTAGTGTAAACTGTTCAGTAGACCTTTCATTCCCTCATCCAGTGTTACAGACTCCCTTCACATTCTTCCTCGCTAGCTGTATTTGCTTGTTAGTTTGGGCAGGCGCCTGGCGGTCAGAAGTTGAGGTCCTTTTTTAACTTTGCGTCGCATGGATATGAGGTCAGAAATTGGGGCCGAGCTGATTTGAGTTTGGAGGGGAAAGCTGCCAGCTGTCAATGGGCGTTTCCGGGTTCGCCGTCCAGGCCAGGTTCCGAGCGCCGGGCTTCGGCGTTCTTGGCTCGCCTGCAGAGGCCAGTCTGTGAGCTCCTGGTGCCCAGCGACCTGTATTGTAGAAACCCCTGAAATGCGGAGCTGAGTGCATTGAGCCGGAGCACCAGCACCAGCCGCAGCGTTGGGGCCCCGGGTAGGCGTTCCTTCCCCCTTTCTTTGTGCCAGCCTGCGTTGTCAGACTTAGAGGCAGGTACTCGGGTCCCAGTGTTGTGTTGTCTTCCAGGGGCTCGTGGGTGGGACAAGAGTGTCAAGTGCAGTGGTGGCTCCGCGTGTCCGCTGCGAGAGATGGAGCGAGCTGTAGAGCACGCGGGGCGCCACCTCCGTCGCGTTTCCAGCCATTCTTCCTCCTCGGTCACGAGGAAACTAGACAACTTTGAAAATAACCACTACATAGCTGCTTTAAAGGAAGACTTAAAAGAGCAGAATAGAGAGTAAGAAGCCTATTACTTACAAAAAAAAAAAAAAAAAATACAGACTTTGTCTCTGTCCTAAGAGTTTACTCCCTTGAACAATAGGAGAAAGTGAAGCCGTGAAGTGTGAATTGAGATTTGGCAGTGACCTTTTTTTGAAGGGCCTCTGTCTCTTTATGAGACAGATAATTTTGAGTGAAGGTATATAAAATAAATGAACTACATAATTCCATTTGCCCATTGACGACATGCAAATAGTATTATATTCGTAGTATAAAATCAACATCTTTTTTCTGATGTTGACATCTACTTTTTCATTTGAGTCGTTCAAATACAAGTTCTTTGAGGGCAAAGATTATATACTGATCACTGAAAAATTATCCTTTTCATTTTCCTTTCCTAGCGGCTGGAAAAGATTCCTTTTAAATAGGGGTTTCGATGTTGAATGAATTTTCACCACCTATACTGTTGTTTTCCTCTTGCAGTCTGTCACTTTAGAGGAGTTTTTCAACTGAAAATCTAATAGTATTTTGTAGAAAGAGCAAATAATACAGTAGCTTTATAGCTCAGCCTTCCTACTCTTGGCTTATTCTTCAGAAATAAATAACCTTCAGTGGTTTCTAATTCTAGGTCTATTTGAATGCTAACTATTTTTCATTAATGTGTTCATTGATGTCTTAAGATGGTGTATAGCATTCACAATTTGTGTACTAACTATGGCCATAACTTCTCTGAATTTGGAATATACCACAATTTTAGCTTAGTATTTACTTTATACATGTGTGTATATATGTGTATACTTCATAGTATATATACTTTTTTACACAAGGCTTTTTTAGTTTTCTCTCCCATTCATTGCTATGGTAACTGAGGGGGTAACATGTTCTAAGCATACAGGTTTGCAAGAAGAGCTGATTGTTTCTGCTCCATGATTTGTGTTTCTAAGAGTGAGTTCTGAAAGAACAGCCATCTAAGCTCCAGCTTCAATTTTATTTAGTATGTACATTATATATGTGTGTGTGTGTGTATATGTGTATACTTCATAGTATATATACTTTTTCACACAAGCCTTTTTTTGAGACAGGGTCTCTGTATGCAGTTCAAACTGGCCTTGAGCCCACTACAGGGGGTCCAAGGATTGTCTCAACATCATGGTGATCCTGCTATCTCAGCCTCTTGAATGCTGAATGCTGGAATTACAGGAATATGCCGCCACACCTGGCTCACACAAACTTTTGAAAACCTACTTTGTGCTTTTAAAATTAGAAAAGCAGTGACTTCCTTATCAAGGCAGAACCTATATTCACCTGTGTTACTGAATTTGTAGTTTCTATTCATACACTATACTGTTTGCAAATGACCAGACAGTTGTGAGAGCATACAGGAGATTTTATTCAGTGGCATATGAACAAATGAGGAAGCTCTCTCTATAGCACATTGTACAGCAGCTCTGGGGTCTACATTATTACAACTCTAGATCATGAGATGGTACAGTAAGCGTTCTGTCATCAAAGCTTTGCACAGAAAAGGAACGACAACCTCCGGGAGTGAGGGTATCATTCTCTTTCATTCCTAATTTGCGCATGTTCAAACATCTGAGTATGTGTGTTTTTTATTCCAATAAGATTATATGGGCCCACGCCCTTCTGCCGTGTTAACATAGTGTGAGAACCAGATGAAACAAATCTAGGCAGTTGGAAGCTCACAGTTATCCACCTATAGCAAGCAGTCAAGCAACATCTAATAGCAGCTAGAGCTGATAAGACAGTAGGTTAGCAGTAGTTGTGGGGTTTAGGTTTGTGATGGCTGTACTTCCTTCAGCTGGTCCTTTCCTTGCCTATTACTGTTACTAAATTTAAAGTTTATGTTTTGTTTCTGACCTATAGTTTTTGCTTTTTAATGTGCTAAAAACTAATTAAGTGCTTAAAATAGTAGGCTTTATAAAGACTCAGTGCAGAGCCAAATAGCATGCTACAATACATTTCTTAATTTTTTCATTTCCTGTACTTATTTACGAACCATTTTTGAAGTATTAAAGTCAAGTTGATTCTTTCTTCCCTGCCAAATCAAAAAATCATGTCATAGTTAAAATTATACCTTGTTTTGTAGATTGTAGATGTAGATTTTTACCCTTCTCACTTTCTTCTTTTACCCACCTCATTTTGTTTTTCTTTTTGCATGATGATTTGTCATTCTTTGTATGACACACAAAGAAGCTTTTATTACCTTCCCTTGGTTGAAGGCACCTTGGAGCTGAGTGGCACTTTGTATAATTCAACAAAATTGCAATCTGTTTTTTGGATAGCTTCAATCTGGGTTTAAGGTATTGAACTTTTGGGTAAATTACATTCTTTTCTTTTAAATTCCTTTTGAAAAGAAAGGGGTTTTTGTTGTTGTTTTGTTTTGGTTTTTGGTTTTGGGGTTTTTTTTTTGGTGGAACCGGGGATTGAACTCAGGCCCCTGCGCTTGCCTACTGAGATGTCTCCCTGCCTTCCCCCATTCCCCTCCCCACTGGAGATTGAACTCACGACCTTGCACTTGCCAGGCAGGTGCTTACACTGCTGAGCTATGTCCCTGGCCCCTAAATTACATTTTTTCTTAACCCCACATCTTTTGATTGTTTCCCCTTTCTGTTCTGTTAAAATATATGCTAAAGAAATTTATGCTTTCAAAAGGTGTATGGTTCATAATTTTGTTTTTTAATGTTTCCCTTGTAGAGTATTCCTATTTGCTATTGTGATTGATTGTTTGGCCACATAAAGAATCAAAATTATATTCATTTGAATATTTGAAGATTTGACTTTTTTTCTAAATTCCATTGTTGCTGATGAAAAGGCAGCCACTTTCCTCTGACATGGTTAAGAATTTCCAGGATTTTATCCATTTACACTGGATACTTTTGAAAATTTTTGGTGCCCTCTGAGTTTATCCTCTGAAATGAATTCATTCCATGGAGATAAAATACATATCCCCTTGTTAATAATTTTTCATTTATGGGCTTCTTGAAATTGCAAGCTTTTTTAACTTGAAGCCATTTGTTTTCCTAAAACTTTGGGGGAATCTTCTTTTACCTCTTTCATAATTTTATCTCTTTGTTCTGTTTTTTTTTTTTTTAACTCTTATAAAGTGGTTTGATTTGTGGCTTGATATATAATGTGTATTTTTTCTGATATTTTCATCCATTTGCTTTTTGCTGCATGCCCTGAGCCATTTTCTAATGCTTATATTTATTTTGGGAACCACGTAATTTCTACTTATTTTTGTCTTTTTTTTTTCCTCTCAGTTTCTACGTTTTTATGAGATGAAACTTACACATGTTTAAAATGTACTAAGGGTAAGCAACAGTTTAATGAGGTTTGATGTATGAATTTACACTTTAGCACCACCTAATATACAGGACATTTCCACTTCTGTAAAAAATGTCTCTCCTTCTGGCTACTCAGTATCTTCTTCCCAACACTGGAGACTCCCTTCTGATTTCACTGCTTTTAGAATTAGTTTGGGAATACTTTTAAAGGGAGCCATGTCATATTTACTCTTGTGTTGGTTTCTTTCATCAATGTAATGTTTTTGAGATGTATTTCTGTATTGGCATGTTTGTTTCTTCTTTGTTGTTGGATAGCATTGCAGGATATTGGTATGCCAAAACTTTATCCATTCTTTCACTCCTTTGTGTAACATTTACATTGGCTCAATGTTTTATCTACTATGAGAACAGTAGTACAAACTCCTGTACGTCTTCGCAAGGAGCTTCATATAAAAAAGGCCAGGCAACATCATTCCTAGTACTCCCAACCCAGACACAACCTAAATATCCAGTAACATTTGTGTGTGTGTATGTGTGTGTGTGTGTGTTGTTGTTGTTGTTTTTTAGTTGAGATTTGTTTTTTGGTTTTGGTGCTGAGGACTGAACCCAGGGATTACAGCTTGCTAGTCAAGCATTCTATTGCTGAGCTAAGTCCCCAGTCCTTTTAATAACATTTTTGTGGACAAGTGTTTCATTTTCTCAGGGGAATGCCATATAGAATTTGGCTTTTTTTTTTTTTTTTTTGGTGGGGGAGGTCTTTTTGAGACAGGGTCCTTCAATGTGGTTCTGGCTGATGCTTGAGCTCACTTTGTAACCAAGCTTGTCCTGAACTCACAGCCGTCCTCCTGCCTCAACCTCCTGAGTGCTGGGATTACAGGCATAGCTGCCAGAAGTTGGACTATTTTTGACTTTAGAAAAGTTTTCCAAAGTCCTAAGCCCTTTAATATTCCTGCCAGCATTATATCAGAGCTCCAGGTCCACATTCTCTGTAGCACTTGTTAGCACCAGTCATTTAAATTTTAGTTCCTCTGATGGAAATGGAAAGCATCTTCTGTAGTTTCAGCTTACATTTTCCTGATCTTTATAATGTTGTGCATATAAATAGGAATTTATACAGGAATATAATAACAAGGCTATCATATTTTAAGGAGATTATACCAGTTTATACTCCTGATTCTAGTAAATGTGTATTCCAACTTTTTAATTTTGAAAATTTCTTTTGATCTTAGTTTCTACTAGCTATTGCACATCAATGTTCATGTGGTTTTAATAAGCAATTCTTTTGTTCATTGATATTATTTGTTCCCTCATGTACCTATTGATCTTTGCTTTTAATTCTCCTGTGAAATTTTTTCTATACTATTGTTTTGTAGTCTTTTGTTCTTTTTTAAAAGACAAAAAATAGTAAAAAATAAAAATAAAAATAATGCAGAATTTCAGTAAACAAAATGATAGGAATTCAACAATAGTGCATATTGTCTTCAAATTAGTTATTCAGGTTACTGTATATAAGCATGAAAAATTGGTCAAAAAATTAAAAAGAGAAAAAAATTTAAGCAAATGGTTATGGGAAAACTGTAACTCATTTTATACAGTTATTACAATATTTTCTGAAGTCTCCCTAAGCATATGTTGGGTTTTTCTTCAAAAAGTATTTCAGTTTCCTGCAAAGCCAGAATTTGAAGGGTGTACTTTATTCTTTGAAGTTTGTAGTATAGTCTCTCCTAAACTGTATGGTGATTTCTCCAACTGTTTGTTATTTAATAGCTAGCACAGGCTGACTGAGAGCTCTCTGTATGCAGAAACCCTTGTTAACTGCATTTATTTTAGGAAGGCTCTGCAGGTAACCCAAACTTAACTGTGGTACTGCAAATACAAGAAGCAAGAGGAAGGCTTTCTTTTTCCCTTTAAACCACTAGTTGGTTTCAACTACTATAATTTTCAAAAAATATATATATACTTTTGTTCTTTATGATGTTTTTGTTTTTGTTTGTTTTATTCAGAAGATAAATTATTGCCCATTCGAGTAGCTGGTGGGAAACGACTCATAATTTTCAGCATTTCAGATCACCTTTCTGAGTGTTGGTCACCATTGTTCCTACCATACAGAAAACAGATCAAACAGGGAAGAAACAGCACCAAGAAGGTTTGGAAGCAGTTTATTACACCAGTGTCTGGGATCTCACCCAGTCAGCCCTGCCTGGCAGAGTTTGGGGACTTCTATAGGGAGGACAAGTGGGGAGGCAGATTTGGTACACTGTGGTTGCAGGGCTGGGTGATGTATTGGGTTGTTAACAGAGTTTAAACATCTCAAGTTACATCGCAAGGCCATCAGTTAAACAAACATGATTTACACAAAGGAAGACTTTGTGTCCCATTATATTTGAAGTTACATTGAAAGGCCACCAGTTACACAAAGGCAGTAGAGACAGGTTACACAAAGGAAGGAATGTTCTGTTAGCCAGCCTGCCAGACACTGCCACTTGGTTTTGATGGTCATTCTGGGCAGGATTTAAATTTAAAATTTTAATTTTCCCCTTCACTATCTTCTCTGAATCTAAACAGGGCAAGCCAGCCAACCTCTTGATTATGATAAGTTGTGTGGCTTCTTTTTTTTTTTTTTTTTTCTATTTCTTATAATAGTACTTTTCCGCAAGCTTTCTGCTTTATAGTGTTTTCTTGAAATATTTCCTTACCTTAATAGTAGGTTATCCAAACTTGAAGTAATGAGAAGTGCTCTTTGATATGAGGGTACGCACTTTATCTGCTCTTAAAACTTTTAAGCATCACTGAAAAAGAAATGCTCTAACTTTCCCTTTTTATGTAGTGAAAATCTTTGACTTAGAAATTCAGTATACACTTATATGTGGGTGTTTTTTCCTCTGATATTATCTTGAAATTTTTTAACTTTCATGTGATTTACTGTGAAGTGTTCAGATTGACAGTCTTTCAAGTTGTATATTAAATCTAAGGTGAGAAAATATTTTATGTTTGGTTAATCCGTCACAAAATTCTCTCTTGTTTCCAGATTGTCTTGAAAGATTCAGAACACCAAAAATGTTTCCCTTGAAGGATGCTGAAATGGGGGCCTTTACTTTCTTTGCCTCAGCTCTGCCTCATGATGTTTGTGGAAGCAATGGACTTCCTCTCACCCCAAATTCTATCAAAATTTTAGGACGCTTTCAAATCCTTAAGACAATAACCCATCCCAGACTGTGCCAATATGTGGATATTTCTAGGGGAAAGCATGGTGAGTTGTTTTGGCTTTTTGGTTTTTGTTGTTATCTCTGTATTTCGTGTTTTGTATTCTATACTTTGTCACAGAGATTCAATTGTAAATATATACTCAAAATATAAAGCAATCTGTATGTGTGAGCTTTTTGTGTTTGCAAATAATTTTGGCTATCTGTTCAATTGCAAAGTTGTTGCTTTTTTAAGAATAGCATTTTTTTGATGTAGGATTATATTTAGAGGGCTGAAGTAGGAAAGTTGAACTTTATTGATTAAAAAGTCAGTGTTGCACTACAAAAATGTTTATTGTGTTTTTGGTAGTATTTTTCTATATCCCACTAAAGCTGCTTATGGTTACAATATTTTGAATTATTTTAAAATTATTTTTCAAAGCATGATTTCCAGCCAAGATTCCGTATCTTGAAATTTTATGTTAAGTCAATTTTAGTGCAGTATCGATATACTATTTCAAATAAGATAATTTGGAGGTATAAAAATCGTATGGGAAAGCAAATTATATATTAGACGATATTCACTTGGTTTTCCCCTTAAAAGATGAGCTTTGTGTGTTTAACCCAGTATTAAAGACTCTGATAAATGCCGGCTTTGTTTTTTGAAAAGTAGGCAAAACTATACTTTGAAATTGTCTTATTTATTTCTCTCAGAAGTGTTTGTTCTGAGAATATTTATGTTATGTAGAAGACTCTTTTCTAATGATATTGACTAATGCTAATGTTTGGGTATTCTAATACTACATATAATACCAATAAACATTCTATTGTATGAAGTAATGTTTTAATGCCTTATACATATTTTAATTAAAAGTCATAGCATTATTATAGTATAGAATCTGCTACTTTTTCATTTTGCAGATAAAGTTTAATCCTAGAACAAAATTATACAAAGGAAAATAACCTAAAGAATCACACATTTTACTATTTGTTGAAAGATTATGAAAGTTGCTGTTTGTCTGGAATAATACAAATAGCAACACCTGTTGTATTATTTGCTCCCTTAAATGCCATATACTTAGTACACTGAGTGTTCAGGTAGTGCCAGGAAACAGTGAGAGACATAGGAAAGGGTCTGATGAAACAAGATCATTGTCTAGCAGATGATGTATTTGATTTTCATGTTTGTATAAGTATACAGAAATATTATGTATACCTGCTCATGTCTTATACACATAAGAACATATACTTGTGTGGATATAATGTACATGAATGCACATATTAAAATATTTATGATTTTCACTGTGGCCCTTGTGTACAAAACTGCATTTAATTGATTCAGAAAATAAATACTTACCATATTCTCCTGACCTTCCAAGACAGAACACCATATTGAGGCCTCAGGGATCTCTCCCCATAGGGAACAAATTTGAAGGACAGAAATGACAGAAAACAAAGTTTGAAACAAAAATTACAAAGATACTAGTGAGATGAAGACTGTTTTAAGAGCTACTCTTATGCCTGATGTCTTATGCCTTATGACATTTGTTATATTCTCTTTTGGCATACAGAACCTTTACCTACTAAAGTTATAATAGTTTAATACTGATTCTATTACTTGATTCTATAGTTCTCCTTGTGCAAGATCCAAACATATGAAAATAAGTAAGTCTGAATGTCAGTTCTCAAGTAAGCCCCAGAAATAATGGAGATAGAGCCATGACTGTAGTATAGTAATAGCTATATGAGAGATGATATACAGTGTCCTCTTTTAAGAGTACAAAGGAGAGAATGTTAAGTTCTGCACTGAAGAATCTTGATATTAAATTTCTATCTAAAAAGTTTTTATGAAAAATAAATAAATAAATAAATATAAGGCTAGGGAAATGTCTCAGTGGAATAAATGCTTCCCTGGCAGGTGCAAGGGCCTGAGTTCAATCCCTGGTTCTGCCAATAAATATAAATAAATAAATAAATAAATAAATAAATAAATAAATAAATAAATAAATAAAAAGTTTTTATGGGATTAAGGGCTGTAGAAAGCCCGGCCAAATAGCTCAGCAGGTTCAGGGGCCAGGGGTTAGATCCCTGGGGCTGCCATGCTGGCCCCACCCCCGGAACCTGCTGAGACACAGTTGAGACTGTGCGTGCCTGTAATCCCTGCTCCTGAGAGGCTGTGAAGAGGTGGATCACTACAAGTCTGATCTAGTTGTAAGACCCTGAACACCCTGTAGACCCTTCCCTAAAATACAAAAGAAAAAAAAAAAATATTGTACAACAGTGAGGTGGTCCTTCTGTTTGTGAAGCGTTATTTCAGTGGTACTGCTGACCTAAAAATATTAATGAATTCTTAAAAGACATTCTGAGCTTGTTGACATATTTGTAAGAAACAAAATCTTCATCTTATTATTGTTTTATTTTAAGAAAAGTTTTCATTTCTCTATTGTCTATAATCTTACTTTTTTCCCAAAAGAATTTGAGGTTGAGCTGGGCGTGGTGGCGCATGCCTGTAATCCCAGCACTCGGGAGGCTGAGGCAGGAGGATTGTTGTGAGTTCGAGACCAGCCTGAGCTACAAAGTGAGCTCAAGGCCAGCCTGAACTGCACAATGAGACCCTGTCTCAAAAAAGAAAAAAAAGACAAAAAAAATAAATAAATAAAAAGAATTTGAGGTAAGTTGCAGACATCAGTGTAATATTTAATACAAGTGCATGAGCCTTTATTCAAAAGTTCAAAACCTGAAGTGCATTCCCACTCAGAAGCCCTGGGACTTAGCAGCACATTACACTTTAAATTTTCGGAGTAGGGATGTTCATTTTATAAAGTATATACAAATATTCTGAAATTGAAAAGCTGAGAAATCTGAAATACTCTCACTTGGAATGCCTGTCATTCTGGCTTCTACTCCTTGTCATGACATACCAATTGCTCCCATACTGTCTCTCAAGTAAATTTTTTTAAGAAAAAAAAAGGGTGATAAGTGAAGAGACAGAAAAAAAAAGAAAAAAAAAAGTCACAGGACTATCCTGCTACAGTGCTGTATCTGGTTAAATTTCTAAACTTCTGTGTAAAAATATGTAATTGTTTATTCCTATTTTTAAAGATGTTTTTTATTTTTATATTTTTTTCTTCATATTCTGTAGGGACTTAAAGGTTAATGTATCAATACTTGATGGAAAATACCTGTTCAATGTTATGCCTAAGATGTTTGATATTCAGACAGATAGTGAGGTTACGCTCAACTACCTTTGTGGTAGGGTAACAACAATAAGCTTCTCTTTTGGAGGATTAACAACCTAAGCTTGCAGACCAAGAGTTAGAGAAAAAGAAGGGCTGCAAGGACAGCCAACATTTTGGCCCTTTCAAGGTCAGTCAGTGAAGACTCAGCACATAGAACAACCTGTACTGTTACATCATGTAACTCAATTGTGTCCCAAATTTTCTGATCAAGGAGATTATGGGGCCACAGAGGAAAGTGATCAGTGATGTATAGTGTGCCTAAGGAGAGTCACATGCAGAGAATGCATTCTCTCAGGCTTTGACAGAGAGCAAATTGGTCAAGCAGTGGCTGTGACTCATCCACATGGCTGACACTGACAAAGGATCTACAAAGTGCAGTACAGGGTTTCAGGATAAATCTAAGGGGATTTGACTGACTATCAGATACAAAAGTTACATTTCTTGTTATATAAGTTTTGCTTTATCTTGGACTTAACCATCAGGCAGAAAAGTATAAAAACAAAGTATAAAAAGTAAAGCCATATTAATATGCTGAGCTGTGAAAGGCTCAAGTCAACAATTTCTGATATTGCCAGTCTTAATGGAAAACCCACTGCTATTATAGACTACTGGACTATATTTGAATATTGTGCTGAATTCATGTACATATAATTTTTAGATGTCAATGGAATACCCTTCTCTGACAAAACTAAACAAAAAAAGGGGATACAAATGAACAACCATTTTGTATCTATATATTCAAAATAGGATAGATATACAGCTACATTCTCTTAATCCAATGAATAGAAAAATTTGTTCTAATAGTGTTTGTGAACAGGATATCATGTCTGTGTCTTGTACAATGAATAACCACTAAGACAACAATATGCATTGTATTAATTATTGAAATTGTCCTACCAATCAGTTTTGAAACTATCTCATTGCTATTTGTTCCTCAATAAAATTATTAAAAAATGAAATACTCTCATCTCTAGAACTTTGGGTAAAGAATATTCACCTTGTATAAATAGCACATGAAAGAAAAATATGTAAGCATAATGTATATGTTGGGGGACAGCCCACTTGGCATCCCCTCCTCTCCCTCTCTCAGACAGGAGCTTTCTTTCCTTCAGTAAATACATTCTTCTCATAAAAAAAAAGTGTAGATGTAGGAAAATAAAAAATTCTTCCTCTATTATCTATTGTGTCGTGGCTAGAGGCATGAATCAAACTGATAAAAAGACAGGTTAATAAAAGAAAAAACTCTAATCATGTATAAATGCAAGGAAATTCACAGAAATGTAACTCTAAGAGAAAATTATTAATTTTCTCTCTCTCTCTTTTTTTT
>PVKA01039297.1:0-19601 GCA_004027165.1 Ctenomys sociabilis
TTTTTTTTTTTTTGTGGAACTGGGGATTGAACTCAGGCCCTTTTGCTTGCCAGTGAAATGCTTATTCCACTGAGCCATCTCCCCAGCCCAGCGCTGAGATTTTTTAGGTGTGGGTCACCACACTCTACTGAAAATGTGTTTCAAGTGATGTCTGATTAAGCTTATGTAGAATTCAGTGAAGGAACCCCTGAAACAAGTGACACCACGATTACAGAGATTCATAATTAAGTATGGATTGAATTACTTGAGATATTGCTGAGGAGGAAGCTGCTGCCTCACTTCTTGTAGAGCTGAGAAAGTTGATTAAGTAGCAAATGCCACCAAAACAAGTTTTCAGTTGTTCTACTTTATTACTAGGTATTTTGTATGGTGCTTGTAAATTAAACTATCACAGGGCTAGGGAGATGGCTCAGTAGAATAAGCGCTTCCCTAGCAAGCGCAAGGGTCTTCAATCCCTGGTTCTGCCAAAAAAAAAAAAAAAAAAAAAAAAAAAAGGAAATTAAACTATCACAGTTGTGCATGTACAGGAAAAATAGTATTTACAGGGTGTGGCATGACCCTTCACTTCAGGGATCTACTGAGGGTCTCTGGAACCTCAGACAGGGTGAAAGATATATGGATACACCAGAACTCAAAAGGTACATGCGGCAGCAAAAGGGAACTTCCACGTGTGACTCAGAAGTGATCACCTGGGAACATGTTTCTATGTACACAGTCTAATAAAGAGAGCATTCTTTTTATTTAATTCAGCATTGATGGGACTCAGACCCAGGGCCTCATGTATGCTAGCAGCCTCACCGCTGAGCTACATTTCTAGTCCCTAGTTGTTAGGGGATAGCTTCCAGAGCTTGTGATTAATTCATGATCCAGTGCTGGGACTAAGGATGTGAGTGTGCACCGGCCCTGGGGTGGGCAATCTGAATCCAGTATAAGGGAGGGAGAGGCTGTGAGCAGCCACTCAGCTGCTGTGCTGCCCTTTGCTGTTTTTTTTTTTTTTTTTTTTTTTTTTTGGCAGTAGCAGGGATCAAACTCAGGACCTTGCATTTGCCAGGCAGGCACTTATGCCACCGAGCTATATCCCTGGCCCCCCTCTTTGCTGTTTTGAACAGCTGCCTTCTGCCATGTGCGCCTTTGCCTTGGAGCCAGCTGAGTATGGAATGAAACCTCTACTAACTGTGAACTAAATAAACCTTTCTTTCCTTGATTTTCAGTGTTGAGCTTTTGTCCCAGCAGCAAGAGAAAAAGTGAGACACTAGTGTTTGCTTTAGCTTGATAGACTGCATAGCAACTTGTGCTTTCAGCTGTGCTAGCACGGGGTAGTTTTATCTTCTTGCCGGAGGTCCTTGACTACCTTTCCCGTTTCTTCTGTCCTGTCCCTTCAGCTAATTTGCTGTACTTGTGGTAATTTAGAAAGATACGAAGCGGTTAGTTCAGTGAGGTTTTATTTTTTTTGGGGGGCAAAATTATAGTGTTCTTTTATCATTTTCAATACCTGTAAGCCTTACTCTGCTTATCCAGAAACTATCTCACCCAAGAATTAGGTGTTAGTTTTCAGTGATCTCTATTTCCTAGCTGGTTCACTTCTGTATCTTTGCTTCTGCTAGATTCTATTAAAATCTTATTTGTAATATACCAGGAAATGTTACTTAGATGAATAGAAAATGATGTGGCAAAGGCCTACATTATGCACAACTGTTACTAATATAAGCAAGAGGGTAACAAGTGTGTAAGTGACTCTCTTTGGTGAAGGACAGATAAGAGGCGAAGCGCTGCAGCAGCTCAGGCCTGTAATTTCAGCACCCTGGTGGCTGGTGTAGGAGGTGTGCAAATTCAAGTCCAGCCCAGGCAATTTAGCAAGATCCTGTCCCAAAATTGACTGTACCAAAGATAGGACTGTGAAGGTAGGTGTTTAATCCCACTCCCTGTCTTTAATTCCCCAGCACCCTTCCCACACACACAAAAAGGGAAAAAAATAAAGATTTGATGAATATGATCAAAGCAATGTTTGCGGAAATGCAGTTTGATTTTTCTAGGATTTTAGAGAGGCATGGGTTAAAAATTTTGCCTAATTTGGTAACACAAATGATTTTTTTACTTGTTACGTATTTCCAAGTAGGTAAGTTATAATTTAAGACAACTATACTTGTACTACACAGAAAGACAAAGATCCACTTCCACTTTTGTTGTAGAAATTGACATTTATTTTAAACAGTTATCTTTTTCACTACAATGACATCTGAACAAGTGTTAAATCTTTTTAAAGTCTACCTTAGTACAACAGTATAGGAGGTAATGTTAAAAGACTTCTCATTTACTTGTTTTTTTTTGAGACAATCCCCACACAGCCAAAGCTGGCCTCAAACTCACAAGCCTCCTGCCTCAACCTCCTGAGTGCTGGGACTGCAGGCCTGAGCCACCACATTCAGCTTTAAAGATTGATTTTTTTTTTAAATTAAAAACACTTTTAAATAAAAGAAAACCTTCTGCTATGTACTATATAGCCACAAAAAATTTCAACTCAAGTTGAAATTTAAGGAGTATAAAATAGAGTTCTACATTTTAAAATACTATTATTTTAAAGATCAGTCAAGTCTTCCCATATTGACAGTACAGTTCAATACTTCCATCTTGAATAGCATATGCTTCTAAAAAACCTTGAGCTCTGAAAAATAAGCAGAAAAAAATGTGAATTGTGATTCCTAGCATTGTTTTCAAACTCTGTGACGAAATGGAGCGCTATAATTTTCCTCTCTCTCTTTTTTTTTTTTTTTTTTTTTGTATTTTAGGGAAGGGTCTACAGGGTGCTCAGGGTTTCATTACTAGATCAGACTCATAGTGACCTGCCTGTTTAGTCTCCCAAAAGCTGGGATTACAGGTGAGTGCCACCATGCCCAGTTTCTTTTTTATTATAAGCCAATTGCAGTTTTTTCTTTTTAACTCTTAAATGTAGTACAAATGCACTTTTGGTCTCTTTTATCCTGCCTGCAAATCCTTGGCCCAAATATCCTCATAGGTAGCACAGTTATCATATGAGTGAAGGCCACCTGTTATTTGATTTTTAAAACCAGGGTTCAGCTTACAGCTGCTTAGGTCTGATTTAGCTCACAGAGTTGTTCCGGTTTATCTCCCTCTACCCCATTCTTTCTAGCCCAGGGGCTTCATGGCTCTACCCTTCAGTCCGTAAGTATAATTTTTTTTTTTTGAGGTAGAATATCACTATGTAGTGGAGCTGGCCTCACACTCAGACGGCCCAGCCTGCCTCAAACTCCTATTCCAGCCTCCTGAGGATTATAAGCACATGCCACCAACTGTGGCTGTAAGTACAGTTTTTATTATGCAAATATTTTATGATGGAGAAAAGTTTTAATATACATAGAACAATGCAGGATCATGTATCATATTCTTGAGAAGACTTGTCCTTTTTTGTACTGGGGATCGAACTTGGGATCTTTTGTCAGGCAGGCACTTATATCACTGAGCTATATCTCCAGCCCTTCTTGGGAAGATTTATTTTTTCATTTATTGAGAAGCTTTAAATAAAACATTTAAGCTAGGATTGCTATTGAGTTTCAAGTGGAAGAAGAGTTTCCTGTGTTAGCTCAGTCAGCTGTCTTAGTGGGAAGTTTTTTGCTTTTAACACTTAACACATCTTAAAAACGGCTCACCTATTCTTCAATATCTGCACAGCATGCAGTGTGTCAGTTTATTCATCCAGTCTCTTGGAGGCCATTTTGGCTGGCTTGTTTGTGCATTTGTTTTTTGAGACAGGGTTTCTTTTTTTTTTTTTTTTTTTTTTTTGTCTTTTTGAGACAGGGTCTCACTATGCAGTTCAGGCTGGCCTTAAGCTCACTTTGTAGCTCAGGCTGGTCTCGAACTCACAACAATCCTCCTGCCTCAGCCTTTGAGACAGGGTTTTGCTAGCAGGTCAGGCTGGCCTCAAACTCACAGCACTGCCTCTGCCTCACCTCCCCAAGTGCTGGGATGACAGGTGTGCGCCACCTCGCCTGGCAGCCTCTTGGCTGGTGTTTGCTACTACAAAGACTACTGTGGTAAGTCTTTTTTGTATTTTTTAGTAAGGGTCTACAGGGTCTCACTATGTAGATCAAACTCATAGTGATCTGCCTGTGTTCAGCCTCCCAAAGAGCTGGGATTACACCACCACGTCCAGTATCGATTGCTGTCTCAGTGCACTCTGGGGCGGGGCCGGCATGGCAGGCCTAAGCAGGTGCTTTAATTTGCTGAGCTATTTGGTTGGCCCCTGGCTGTGGTGTCAAGTCTTGAATGCACGAATATATTCATCGACTATATTATGGGGAAAGGAGTAACTGCTGGATGAAAATGCATTATTCATAATCGATCCATCAAGAAGTTCTCCAAGGACATGCTACCTCCACCAATTCCATTAGACTCTGAGCAATTTGACATTTATTTGTAACCTTAATTTAGTACTTCTTTGCATTTTTTGTTTTTTTTTTTTAATATATGGTCTCTTGCCAGGTGTGGTGGTGCATGCCTCTAATCCCAGCACTCGGAAGGGTAAGGCAGGAGGATTGTTGGGAGTTCGAGACCAGCCTGGGATACAAAGTGAGCTTAAGGCTAGCCTGAACTGCATAGTAAGATTGTCTCAAAAAGACAAAAAAAAAAAAAAAAAAAAAAAAAAAAAATGTACACACACACACACACACACGGTCTCGCTATGCAGTTCAGACTTGCAGTGATCCTCGTGTCTCAGCCTCCCCAGCAGTGGGATTATGAGTATATGTCACCATGCCCAGTTTAGGTGGCCAGCACAGCATGCCCAGGGTTCTGGGGCATGCAGTACCAGGGATCAAACCCAGGTTCTTGTACTGGCCAGGTAGGTGCTTAGACCATGGAGCTATCCCCTTAGCCCCGCTATTGTTTTGAGACAGGGTCTCCTATATAACCCAGACTGGCCTTGAACTTGTGCAGTCCTCTGCTTAAGCCTCCAGGGGTGGGGACTATAGGTGTGCATCACCACATGTGTCTACAGATATATTAAATAGGGTCTTGGTAATGAGTGAAACAGTAACACCTCATAACTTACTAGGTTCCAAGCTCTGAGTGATAGCACTGAGGAGAACAACACTAACAAAGCCTTATTCTAAAAGGCAGGAATTTAGCAGGGCACAGGGATGTGTATCTGTAATCCCAGCTACTCTGCTGGTGAGGCAGGAAGATCCCAAGTTGGATGCCTGTTTGGGCAATTTACGGAGACCTTATCTCAAAACAAGAAACAGAAACAAAACTCAGCACTTGAATGGTTCAACCAATCCCCAATACAATCCAACAAATAGAAAAAATTAGGAATCTGAAAACTGTTATAACATTACCTCTAGTAGGCTAATGCCATTCTTCAGCATAAAATACTCCTAAAACTTTTGGGGTTTTTCTGAAAGCTTTCCTATTTTTCTTCCCACTTCTCTTTTCAGTTTATTTGCTCTGTATCTCTCAGCCATTGAGATCAGTTCTTCTGGAATACTCTAGAATTAGGAAAGGTGTTATTACAGGTCTGAGGTCTTTTTTTATTATATGCTAAAATATCTCCAACTCATCTCAGAAAATCTGCACAATTTCCGCTGCATCTTCCACACAGAATGAAATGTCTTGCTGCCCATTAAGTCCTATGTCCATCTCACGTGTCCTGCTCACGCTGCTCTCTGTCCAGCTGCTGGCACCCTGTGCATGCCTTCTTCCAGGTACCATTTTCTACATGCTGTGGCTGACCTCTGAGACAGGTGGCGTCCTGCTGGACGCTGCCCCGGTTCTCTGGACCCTCCTGGCTTGCTGCTTTCCCTCCTGGGAGGCTTCCCCGATCCCTCGCTCTACAGTAGCTCCCCAGTTATGTGGTCCCAAATCCCTGCAGACTGCCCATGCTGCAGTCCTCAATACATTTTAAAAACTTCTCTAAATGTATGCTTTGGTAGCAGGACGTACTGGACCTGCACAACCTGACTGAACACTGATTCCCAAGGATTTGCATGTTCTCACCTGATTTGCTCTTTTCAGAATATTAATCAGCTCAGTGGCAATTCTCCAATCATTTCTTGTGATGAGGGTAATTGATATGCCAGTCCTCCTATAAGGGGCAAAACGGGGACTCATGGAGTTTCTGTCATGTACAGCACTTGTATAGAACACACACATATCCTCAGGTATTGTTTATTTTTCTCATTTATTTTTTCTGTATTTTAGGGAAGGGTCTACAGGGTGTCCAGGGTCTCACTACTAGAGCGGACTCACAGTGATTCACCTGTTTATAGCTTCCCAAGTGCCGGGATTACAGGCGCACGCCACCACTCCCAGTCTCCCTCCTGTACTCTTTACCTGTAAGATGCTGTCACATTCATCTTAGGAATCTGCTCCTGTGCATGACAGATCTCATTTCCTTTTTCCCACTATTCCCTTCAGGCTCTCTTGCCCTCTTTATTTACAAAAACTGTTTCCCTTTTTTTCTTCTGTACTTTTTGTCCCTTGTTTTCTTTCACGCCTCCCTGGTCCCTTCTCATTTAAACATTTTCCAGTATCTATGATACACTCTGGTCCTTATTCCTGTATGACTTAAATAATGAGAATTACTTGTATTACCCAATGCAACGCAAATGCTACACAAACAGTGCTACACTCCACTGCCTAGGAGTGGGAAGCAGTCCACACGATGCATTTTTAGCAGACGCAGCACTTCTCCAAATGGGTTCAAACTGTGGCCATCAGTACTCAGCGACATTCAGCCCAGAGGCAGAGCAGTGCCCGACACTGTGCTCTGCCGCTGTCTGAAGCTGCACTAGGGTTTATGACAGGAGGAGGCCACGGTCCTGTCCCACCTGGACCAGTTCAGAAAACCTGGCAACAACGAAGTCATCACTGAGGACAGCTTGGTATCAGCGTATGCTGTTAAAACTGAACCAGAAGCAGGAGATGGGTGGAGGGAGTTGGGAAGGAAGAAATGGGGATGATAAAACAAATTAAGGTTTGGGCACAGCTGAAGCTGGAAATTGGTCAAATGTGGGAGGGCAGGACAAGGCTATGTCAGTCTTGAGAAAAGGCTAATTTTGGCTGATAGTTGTTAGGCAACCTTGTATTTCCTTTGCAAAAGTATCAATGAACACTCTGTTGTTCTTTGAGTCTTCTGCCAATCAGGCAAGTGGGCGTCCATCTGACCCAGCTCTTGTCTTCCTGTCCGCCTCTTCCTATTCCTGTCACCATTTCCCTGGAGTACACCAGAGCCCAGAGTTGGGTGTGCGTACTGGCTCCTCCTGGGGAATGGAAGAGTTAGCTACTACAAACGTGTGCTATCACCAGAAACAAGCACAAGAAGCTACTCATAGCAGGACCCAGCTGCACCTGCAGCAGGCCAGATGGCCAAAGACAAAAGAGCCAAGTACACTCTAGGGCAGAACTGACAATTATCAGCGAGAGAAGAAAAATGATTTTCTGGGTGAGAGGAGTCTGTAAGGGGAATAAGGGGGTCCCAGAGTGGGCTCCTTCCTTGTGGACCATGCCTGCTTACCCCGCTCTTCCAGTGCGCCCCACTCTGTGCACATATTCTTCAATGTTCCGTGGAAAATCGTAATTATAGACATGCGTAATGTCGTGGACATCAAGACCTCGAGATGCTAAGTCGGTGGCAATGAGTATTCTCACTTTGCCTGGGGAGGAAAGGCAAACATGCTGAACCACTCTGGTACACACCGGGCCCATACATACATGAAAAACCTATTTATTATTTTCTCAAGTGAACTATGTTATGGTACCATTAGAATGTATAGTGAAAATGGTGTCCAAACGAAAGATGTACAAGTAATGGTGTCCAGTGATGGTGATACGGAAATAAATAAAACTGCTGGCCAATTACAACAAGCAGATACTCTGGTTCAGCAAATGGTCCCTGAACTATCTGAACCATGTTGGAAAAAGAAATGCCTTTTGGGTAAACTGTGATACAGCTCCCACTACAAAGAAGTATGCTGACAGCGAGGTTGAAATATTGACCCTTTTACAACGTGGCTGGCTGGTTCTTAGAGACAGCTTCATGTTTAGAGCTGTCAAATGTACCTTAGGGGCATGTAAACCCAGGCCAGACCTCAGGGAATCACTGCCATGAAAGGATGCTATCACCCACGCCCAGATATTGGACTGACCAATGGGAACACACAAGGATTGCATAAATGTACCTTTTTTAAAGTTCTCTAATGCTTTTTCTCGATCGCTCTGCTCTCTATTGCCATGCAAAGACTCTACTGATATTTGTCGAAGAATCAGGTCACTTGATAAATGATCAGCACTGAAGCAAACAACAAGTGATTTTTACAGGCTTATCTTAATACCATCTTCAGTTCACTACTTTTGCTTCTATTACCAAAAACGGAAATAATGTCACAGATAGGCTATGAGTTTGAAACAAATAGGTTTGATGATTATAGTGCACATATAAGAAAACACCTACACGCTTGGAATCAACAGATGAAGTACAATCCCAGTGTCTGGGAAGCTGAGGCAAGAGGATCACTGTGAGTTCAAGGCCAGCCTGAACTACACAGCAAGACTCAGCCTCAAAACCAACAAACCAACCAATCAACCAAATGGGATTATATAAAATTAAACAGTTTCTATATAGCAAACAAAAGAATGAGGAGCTACAGACTGAGAAAAAAATCTTGCCATCTATTCCTCACACAGAGGGTTATTATCTAGAATATTAAAGAACTCAAGGCGCTTCTCAAAAGAAGTTAAAATGGCCAATAAGTACATGAAAACATGTACAATATCTTTGCCTACAAGGAATGCATATAAAAGTGTTTTGTTTAAGAAGTGTCTGAGTTCTTTAACATTCCACCTAACAGACTATTGGTAGAATGGCGGATGTCTCCTCATTCTGTAGCTTCTCTCCTCATTCTGTTACTCTTGAAAGCATGGTCAGCAACAAGAAATCAAATAATAGCAAAGGCTCGTGAGAGGGCCGGCCAAATAGCTCAGCAGATTAAAGTGCTTGCAAGCAGGTGGAGGGGCTGGGGGGCCTGCTGTGCTGGCCCCACCCCTGGGGTGCACTGAGACAGCAATTGAGCCTGGTTGTAATGGCATGGGCTGTAATCCCAGCTCTTGGGAGGCTGTAAATAGGGGGATCACTACAAATCTGATCTAGGAGTGAGACTCTGAACACCCTGTAGACCCTTCCCTAAAGTACAAAATAAACAAAGGCTAGTGAGGCTCTGGGGAAAAGGAACCCTTCTCTGTAGGTGAGAAAAGGACAAGCACAACCACTATGGAACTCAGCACGGAGATCCTCGAAATCAGCTACTCCTCTCCTGCCTGTCCTTCCGAGGTTATTAGGTCACATGACCATGGTGGATGCAAAAGTAGGTATGGAGCAGTACGACTCATCAGAGCTAAGCTATGGGTGCGGCCTATAAGGCCATTCACAGTGCACACAATGGAGTACTATGAAATCATGACGAAGTCACTTGTAGGAAAATGGATGGATCTTGAGGCCATAATACTGAGATAAATCAGAGGGAGAGGTTAAATACTACATGGTCTCTCTTAAATGAGAAATGCAAAATATAACTAATATAAAGAGTTATAAAATATAACTAAAGGGCTGGGGGTGGAGTGCAGGGGCATAACACCTGCTTGGAAAGCCTGAGTTCAATTCCCGGCATCAAAGAAAGGAAAGAGCAAAAGAAAACAAAACTAAAATAAAGGCCAGGTGGTAGGAAACACAGAGGAAGCCTTATTGGATGTGAAAAGGGACCTGGGGAAGGGAGGGACAGAGAGGGGACCAGGAAGCAAAAAAAGGGCAACCATAAAAACCCCCAAAACTGGCAACCACGCAGTATGTGTACGTAGGAACTACCCCAAATGAATGTAATTCTTATATACCACAGACATAGCTGGGCCTGGGCTTCGAACTGCCCAGGGCTGCGCTCCAGAGGGGCAGCACCAAGGAGCCACCTGCTGCCGCCATGAACCTGGCCCTACCCATCTCCTTGGACCTGTCCTCCCTGCTGAGCTTCTCGCAGCTGCCGCCGCCTAGAACGCCTTTGGGGGGCCCCTTGGCCTGGAGCTTGTGGGGCAGCCACAGGCTCAGCTGCCTGGGGCAGCAGAAGCAGCAGGAGCCACTACTGGCCATGGCCTGGTGGGCACCATGGGCCTGGGCCAGCTGCCCCTGCCCCATCCTGCGTGTGTTCATGACCAGCATCAGCAGCGCCATCCTGCCCCACTTCCACCATGCCTTCAGATGATGGCCTGAGTTTGAGAGAAGCAGGTTGGTCTTTGTTGTATTGTACTTTACTTTTTGGTCTTACTTTGGAAGATAAAGTTGAAGCCTTTGAATGAAACATCATTTATACTGTGAAGAGCCGGGCATGGTGGCGCATGCCTATAATCCCAGCACATGGGAGGCTGAGGCAGGAGAATTGTTGTGAGTTCAAGACCAGCCTGAGCTACAAAGTGAGCTTAAGGCCAGCCTGAACTACATAGTGAGACCCTATCTCAAAAAGATAAAAAAAAATATTATGCTGTGAAGGAAGACATGGGAAACAGGACTAGGGACTGTGGCTTATTTGCTGATGTCTGATTGAGAAAACTAACTGCCTGTGTTGTGCCAGTCCGCCCTGAGTGCTGAAGCAGTGTACCAAATTTAACACGTGGGTGTTCTTTAATCAAACTGCAAATACTGTCATACCCAACACTCCAAACCATGGCTGCTATGTGTGTTCGTCATATTGAATTCAGCTGTGAGCCACGATCAATAACAATGTTAGGTAATGTGCGGCACCACCTAGAAGGGGAGCCGAGGAAGCATGTGGATTTCTCCACGTTGGGGGAGGTCCAGAAAATAAGAGCCTTTGTGCGGCTGTGTGCTTTTC
The DNA here is from genome assembly GCA_004027165.1 of Ctenomys sociabilis. Taxonomy (NCBI): domain Eukaryota; kingdom Metazoa; phylum Chordata; class Mammalia; order Rodentia; family Ctenomyidae; genus Ctenomys; species Ctenomys sociabilis. Next base: position 10,887 of record PVKA01039297.1, read on the forward strand.
AGGGACTTTTCTACCTTCAGGGTTGAATGTAGCTTTGTTACTGTTACCATAACAAACCTGGGAATAACTCTTTGTGAGACCATAAATTTCTCCATATTTTTAAAAAAGGCATTTTAAATGTAGTTTGAATATTTTCCACATGCTGCTGCAAGGTGAGTTTATCACTGCATTTATCTTAAAGACAAAACTGATGTCAGTTACATCTCACAGAAAAAAAAATCATTGTGTAACCAGGTAAAGTGGTAAAATAATTCAGGCCATCAGTCAAAGATATTTTCCTGACTATACTTCTGATTATATTTGTGAACAGGAATTTAAGAGATATTACTGGAATTAAATATATATAAAGAATTTTCTTTGCCTAGCTTAACTACTCAAGCTGCTTAAATTCCTAAGTATTGTTTTAATTGCTGATAGGTATATTTGTAATTTATCTGTTATCTATCTCTTGAAATTGGTATCTTGTTAATTAGTTTTTTAAAATGTCTTGCAAAAAAAAAAAAAACAACAAACAAAAAAAGGCAAGCAGCACGCACACGGCTTTTCTGCTCACGAAGACGATGACCTTGTCCTTCGGGGCCATGTTCTCCAGGAACGTCTGGATGTGGGCGCGCTTCTCCTCCTCCGTGGTGATGATGATGTCTTGCTTCACGGTGCTCACAGCCTGAGGGTCCACGGGGTCCGCTCAGAGCTCTGCTACCAGAGCGCTAAGCGTTTTGCCAACCCACAGGGAGAGACCCTGGCCAGGAAAGGAGCTGCTACTGTGCAAGATGTACAGGTCAGCCTTTTGTTTTGCTCGTATTTCTTATTTCACCTAAATTAAGTTGGAAACATGTGACTGCTCAGCAAAGTGCCTGGAAGCAGGCATTTCCTGTCATTGCAGGAAAATAACCCAGAGGTGTGGCCAAGCTCAGAAGAGCTGCCACATGGGAGACTGATCGTCACCCTGCCAATTCAAGCGGGTCAGTTCAGCACACGCGAGTCTCAGTTCAGTGGAGATTTTGACAATACAAAATTTCAAAATGCTACTGGCACTATTCCAGGACCATAATGAAACGAACTATTTGTCTCTTTAGACAAAGTAGATTTTAGTAGCATTTCATGAGTGTGGGGGGGAAATCAAGCATTTTTACTGCCTTTCCTAAATGGCTAATAATCATTTTATATTGCCTTGTTTGCTTTTTGTCTTTTTTTAATAACTTTTTTAGTTGAGGTTAATTTTTTGTTTTTGGTGCTGAAGATTGAACCCACTACTTCCAGCTTGCTAAGCAAGTATCCACTGAGCTAAATCTCCAACCCTTACTTCTTTATGTAAAGAAGTATTATTTGATCCCCATCTGTACATGCCTTATAAAATAATGGATCAAGGAAATGCCCCACGTTAGGACTGAGGATCTCGCTCAGGGCCTGCACCTGCTAGTAAGCACCCTGCAAGTAGGTTACACTCCCAGCCCAGCAATATCTACTTTTTATGGGGGAGAGGGTCTCGCTACATAGTTCAAGTTGTCCTTGAACTCATTACCTAGCGCTGGCTGGCCTCAAATTCACAGCAATCTTTCAGCCTTAGCCTCCCACATGTGGGGTTATAGGAGTGTGTCCCTATACTCAGCAGTGATGGACTATTAATGATTAATTAATTAATTAATTAATGATTAATTAATTAATTAATGATTAATTAAAACAAAGGCAAATTTCACTTATTATTGATTAAGTAGGAGGCTAACAGAAACATTTTCAATAGGCAGGTCGGAGCGGCAATATTTGAATTCAATAATCAAATGAGCACATCAGACCTGCACATACCCACACATGTAGACTTCCAGGTATGCTCTGACACCAGCAGAGTTCAAAACAGGAGGCTGGTAACACGCTAACCCTGGTGTGATGACATTCAGGGCTTACTACAATGGCAAATGTGGCTGGGCCTGGTGGTACATGCCTGTAATCCCAGCTCTTGGGAAGCTAAGGCAGGAGGATCACTTTAAGTTTGATCAAACTTAAAGTGATGGACTACATAGTGAGACCCTGTCTCAAACAAACTAACAAAACATAAAATGTTTCTGTGCTGGCCTCGCCCATGGAGTGTACTGAGACAGCAACTGAGACTGGGCGTGGTGGCACAGTGCCTGTAATCCCAGCTCTTGGGAGGCTGTAAACTGGCAGATCACTAGAGTCTGATCTAGTAGTGAGACCCTGAACACCCTGTAGGCCCTTCTCTAAAATACAAAAATAAATAGAAAAATAAATCTTGCTGAGAGGGAAGCACAGCTATGCCAAAATTAGATATGTGCTTTACTAAGGTTTTTGTTTTGAAAGGCAGTGCTGGGGGTTGAACCAAGGGTCTGGTGCATGCCATACGTGCATTCTGCCACTGAGCTACACTAACCCTTTAGCATGGGCTTTAAACATCATAAAAGTTTCAATAGTAATAAAGAACAAGCTTACAACTAGATCCAAAGTACCAACATACACAATCATCGGGTCTTTCAAATAAGATTGTGCAAGTCGACGGACAGCACACGGCCAGGTGGCGCTGGAAACAGAAGGAGACACACCAGAGTTAAGAGTTCCTCATAACCCAAACAGCACAGGTCAGTTTCATTAACAAGTTGTTGAACCACACTCAGAAGGAACACTTAAGAAATTTTAGTAAGTGTACTGCAGATTAAGCAGAACTACAACTTTACTAAGCTCTACTCTTTGAGAAGGTAATAAAAGGAGCTAGTGCTGAGCCGGCATGGTGATGCACACCTGTGACCTCAGCACTCTGGAGTGTGAGGCAGGACCAGGAGTTAGAAGACAGCCAGGGTCACAGCCACAGGGTAAGCTGGTCTGGGCTACGCAGTAAAACCCTGTCTCAAAAAACCAGAGTCAAGGGCCAGGCTTATAGCTCAGTGGATTAAAGCTCCTGCAGACGCTGGGGCTGGGGGTTCAATCCCTGGCATGCTGTGCTGGCCCTGCCCCCTCGGGGGGGGTGCTGAGATGGTGATTGAGACTGGCCATGGTGGCATGAGCCTGGAGGCTGAAAATAGGCGGCTCACTATGAGTCTGGTCTATGTAGTGATACCCTGTAGGCATGTACTAAATGCAAAAAAAAAAAACCAGAGTCAATTACTAGTCTAGTCCCCCCCCCCTGAACCAGGATTGAACTCAGGCTCTTGCGCTTACCAAAGAAGCACTTATTCTACTGAGCTATTTCCCTGGGCCCTTAGTCTAGTTTTATTTAACCCTTCATAAAGATAAAAAACAACCCCCCTCCCCAAACCTAGCAATTTTCACATGTTGTCAGCAGACAAAATCAAGTGCTTATGCCAAATGCAAATGAATTTGAGTGTGCTGTTCAAAGAATATAAGCACTGAATGTTTTCAACCAAATATAAAATAATAAAATTATCATTGTTTTACTTTCACAGCAATTACAATTAAATCCAACTCCTTTTTCTTTTCTTTCCTTCCACTCCCTCCATCTTTTCTTGCCTCATGAAACACTGCTGCCTGGAAACCTTTCAGGCAGGCCTGCAATCACTATGTAGCCCAAGCTGCCCTTGAATTCACCTCAGCGGGTGCTGGGAGAACAGGTGTGACCCCACCATGCTGGCTAACTTCACTTCTTTGCACACAGCAAGATTACAGAGAACAGTTCAAGTGGCAAGGAGCATAAAGGGAGGGAGAAGGGGAAGGGAACAAGGGAAAGTTACAAAAAATGAGAAAAGAAGGAAAAATGGAAACAAAAGCTTTTGTAAATAGGGAGGTGAGGAGTTAAAGGGAAGGTAGAGGAACAGGAGAACAAGCTACCCCACTTACAGATACAATTTCTATATGATGAATGCTATCATTATATATACTAAAATATATCAAGAAAATCAAATAGTTTCATCTTGGGCAATAAAGTAGTACTTAGTTGCCCAATGTTTATGTCTAATAATTCAATGTAAGTTCTTTCTACCAGAAGCGAATGTTCCCACAGAAATCCCAGTGCGACCTTCAAGGAGAAGCAGTCCCTAACGTGAAGGATGCAGGGCACCTGTACCTAAGACTCTTAATGTGCTTAAGCAATACTCTAAGCTGTTGTGGAGAACAGAGGGGACTCCACCCCGCTGCCTTCTGCCCGCACATAACACCCAGGTTCACGTACCTCGTCATAATCGTCTGTCGGTCTGGGCGCACATCCAACAAAATCTTTGTTATCTGGGGCTCGAATCCCATGTCCAACATCTTGTCTGCTTCATCCAAAACCTGCATTCACAATGAAGAGTGTGGCCAATTAGCTATGAAAGGCAACTAGTATGCAATTTTTCCTTAGGAATATAACAATCCTTTTCCCTGCTTTTTCCAGAGATAAAAATAACTAAAGCTATAAGGAATATACACTGGCTTTCCAATTGCTTCTAATGTATCTTATGAAGATTCGTAAATGTCTAAAAACATTCAAGTAGATTTTAATTCCTCTGTAGTTAATTTTCCAATCTTTACATTAACATGCTAAAGGGAGTATTTTGAAAGAATACTAGAGTCTAAAAATTACTGTGAAAGAACCATACTAAGGGCTGGGGAGATCACTTAGTAGAGTAAGTGCTTGCTTGGCAAGCACAAGGGCCTGAGTTCATTCCACCAAAAAAGAAAAAAAAAAAAAAAAGAGCCATACTAAAAAAAACTTAACCAGATCTCGATTTTTCTCTTCCCAGCATCCCAAGCCATGATTACCAGGTAAGTCACGCTTCGCAGGCAGACGAAGTCATTCATCTGAAGGTCATTCAGCCTTCCTGGAGTGGCAATGATGATGTCTATGCCTTTGGAGACATCTTGTATTTGTCCATTCCTATCTCCACCACCATATATGCAGATGCTTAGGAAAACCCAGAGGTATGTGTTTAGACAAAGAATAGCCCATTCTAACTGAAAACCTCAAAATGAGCATTTTGGTTGGGTAAGATGAGATAAAAGAGTTAACAAGTATTTTCAGCTGTATCAGCTTTTTTCTGAGAACCATCCACATTCACGATCCTACAGTGGCCCGAAAGAACCATTGTCATTACTTGACCTACTAGATGAAGCAGCTGCTGATTGGATCAGGTGGGCTGAACACCTGGCCCCTAGCGAGCCATTCAGATTTACTTATTTATTTATTTATTTATTTTTGTCTTTTTGAGACAGGGTCTCACTATGCAGTTCAGGCTGGCCTTGAGCTCACTTTGTAGCTCAGGCTGGTCTCCAACTCACAACAATTCTCCTGCCTCAGCCTCCCGAGTGCTGGGATCACAGGCATGCGCCACCACACCCAGCTTACTTATTTATTGAGACAGGGTCTTACTATGTGGTTCGGCCTGCTGTTGAATCTACTATATAGCCCAGGCTGGCCTTGAACTCATAGCGACTCCCCTGCCTCCATTTCCCGAGTGCTGGGATTACATGTGTGTACCACCATACACCCAGCTCATTCAGATTTTAAACATGTGAAAATAATGAAAAGGACTTGAACTAAAGCATCACATGACATCCCAGTATGCACAATTTACATTCCGTTTTTTTTGGTGGAACTGGAGATTGAATTCAGGCACCTGCACTTGCCAAGGAAGTGTTTATTCCACTGAGCCATCTCCCCGGCCCCACAATTTACATTTATAGGTATTGGTTAAAAATTAATGTATGGAGCTAGATATGTAATTCAGTGGTGGAGTACTTGCTTAGGACCCTGGGTTTGATCCCAAGGACTAAAAAATTAAATATAAAAATATATATATATTTATATATATATAAATAAAACATTATATTGACTAACACCCCTACAAGCACATACATTTCATAATGCTGCCACGGAATTGGTGAGATGAGTGACTTACCTCCTGAGGCCTTTGTATGAGTACTTCGAGCACTCAGCTTCCACCTGCAGCGCCAGCTCCCGAGTGGGGGTGAGGACTAGCATGCCAGGCCCACTCCTTTCTGTGGATCTTTGAGGAGGAAACATGAACAGCTCCATTACCGACCTCAGAGGCACAGGCCATCTGGAGGTACTTGGAGTAGTGAGCATCAAAGTCAGACACTGTCACAAGCCTATCCGCAGCTTTTGTGAGATGCTTAAAAATTCCCTCAGAGGGATGCAGATTTTGGCTACTATTCATACATCTTAAAAAATCAGCTGGTACTATGAAAGATTTAAAAATGTTTGATTATAGAAGAAAAACTGAGAAGAAATGCACAGAAAAACAACCACTCATAAAAAAACCCAAGCCTTAAGTACTGATCTTTTGATTAATATATAAACAAAACATTTTTTTAAATCTGTATTTGGTTGGTACAGGGTCTCACTACACAGCTCAGACCTGTGGTGATTCTCCTGTTTCAGCCTCCTCAGTGCTGGGATTACAGGCGTGCGCCACTATGCTTGGACTCAGTGGTTGGCTCAGCTTGCCCGGGGGCAGGGCTGGAGCAGACAGTGGTGCTGGGGATCAAGTGGCAGTCCCTGCACTTGCCTAAGTGGGCCCGTTAGTCTGCTGTGCTATCTCATCAGCCCAGTCAAACATTTTCTCAGTATATGGAGGACTGCATTGAATATGATAATTTAGACAATCTGAATCTTATAATTTCTGTTAATGCTTTTGGTAGATACTAACTGCTGCTTCCTACAATGTTTTGCCAATTTATATTTTGTATAATTTATATTTTCCTCAGCACAGGGTCTCTTCATATGCTGTCTGTAAGGAGCCATCACCTCTTGACCCCACAACAGATGAAAGAAACTGAATTATGTTTCTGATGACTATGTATAAAATTCTCATTAGGAAAGCCAGGCTGGGGAGGCAGCACAGCGGCCTAAGCACCTGCCTGGTAAGCACAAGTCCTGAGTCGGATCCCAAGTACTGAGAGAAACAAACCAAACCAAACCAAACCAAACCAAGAAAAGCCAGCCAAAGGAATTCTTACCCTGGTTGAGAGTTTAGATGAATAAATCCAGGCATCAAATAGGAAAGTGTCTTCCCAGTTCCAGTTTGTGCTACTCCGATAAGATCTATTCCTTGCAGCACTATTGGCCATACTTGAGACTGAAAAAGAGTGACCAACAATGTAACAACAAGCTCAGCCCTTCTTCTTGCCTCTGTCTGCCTCTCTTCCCCAAGCTCCCAACTTCATCCGACACATGTGTTGTGCTGGGCACTGGTGGTGCTGGCCTGCGCAGGCGGTGCTGAGATGCCCTTCAGGAAGGGGCATTCGGTCCCTGGCAGTCACGGTCATGTTGCTTTTCTTCTTTGGGGGGCCGGATACTGGACTTGAGGAATGCATACCTGAATCGGGGTCGGCTTCTGAAAACCTGCCCTCTTAATGCTTCTCATAACTTCAGGGAAACACTGGAAGGCATCTTCAAATTTACAGGTCGGGTTGGGGATGGGACGCTTCTCGCCAGCCTTCAAGTCATCACACGTTATGTTAAAATTTTCCTTCCTTGACAGAGAAATACAAGGATTAGTGTACCTTCTTCCCCAAAGAAGGGTTATGTGTTAAAAAAACCAATTCAGTTCTTACCAGAAATTCAACCACAAATAATAGGGACCCCTAGCGAGACACAGTACCAGAACAGAGAAGGAACTCATCTTTCCCCCACTGAGAACAGTTGCAGGGGGAAGGGGAGGGAAGAGAAAATTTCAATTATGGGAATGAGCTAATGGAAGTCTCCTGGATAAAAGGCTGTTAAAGACGGGATCCATACATCATGCTTCATAATTCATAACATCTGGCAAACACCTGACGGTCTCTGTAATTCCCACACCTTTTTGTTTTCTAAGACAGGGCCTCAATATGCAGTTCAGACTGGCCCTGAACTCACTATGCAGCCCACCCTGGCCTCAAACTGGGGCGATACTCCTGCATTGGCCTCCTGAGTGCTGAAGTATAGGCATGCACCACTACCAGGCTCATATTTTCTTAGTTCTTTATAACTGAGGTAGGAATTATTCTCATTGAATAGATCAGCCTAAGACTGATTACTTGCAAGGTTGATTCCTACCTCAGCTGTTTTTCTGCTCCATTGGTATTTTCAGTTTCAGTTAAGAAAGAATTTAAGGAATTATTATAGTATGCAAAACAGATCAATTCCTTTTATAATTTTCAACTATTGGAGAAAGGAATCTTTAAAATCCGCTAAAACAGCAAGCACTACAAACATCTGATTTTGTGTGTGTGCGCGCGCGCGTGTGTGTGTGTGCGCGTGCGCATGCGTGTGATAGGCAGGATTGAATCCAGAGGGATGGGGGTATAGCTCAATGGCAAAGTCCTAGGTTCAGTGCCCAGTGTCAGGAAAAGAGATAAAAAATACAAACCAAATAAAATTTACATCCTAACCAACATTACCCCTGACTGTGGGGCCACTTGAGCCCTGTGCAAGGGTCGCAGAGCCTTCCCGTGCAGATGCTTTTCTGTCGTCCAGGTTCTCTGGCTTTGCTGTCTCCTTCCTGGGCTGGGGGCTGCCTCACGTTCTTCCTGCACTGATGTGGTGGCAGCAGCAATAGCCCAGGGGTTGCAGCCACAGCCTTTTCCTTGTGTTTCTTATCCTTCTTTTTCTTCCCACCTTCTTCCTGATTGGAATTATGGGCTGGTGATGGGCTTGGTGTGGGGCTCTTAGCTTTCCTAGAACTGTGGGGGACCAGTTTGTGGAGGGTGATTGAGGCTGGACAGGGGACGAGGGTTTGTACTCAATTCAATTTTTTAAAAATTTAATTATTA
>PVKA01039298.1:0-19572 GCA_004027165.1 Ctenomys sociabilis
CCAGAAGAAAAGCTGATTAGTATCCTGCAGCATATGCCATTCACTTTGCCTTATCTGACTCAATTGATTTTACTTGTTGTACATTTCCTTTTGTATTTCTGCTTTTCGCTTGTTATACTAGGGAGACTATACGATATTTACACATGTGTGTCTGGTTTATTTCACTTATGAGTATATGTTCAAGTGGCATCCACTTCAAAATAAATGCTTCAAACTTATCATTCTTAATAGCTGAGTAATACTCCATTATATAGAAATACCACATCTTTTTCAACCATTCTTCATGTGTACAATTGATTCTTGATTTGATGTAATATAGTTTGGTTTTCTTATACCACAAGGCAAGACTAGTGACCTTAACGCTTTCATGTTTAATCACACTCTTAGCCTTTTCCAGTGTCTAAAACAAAAAATACAGGGGGTTGTGTTGTACTTTTTAGTTTTAAATTAATCTTTTTTAGGAGTTGAATAGTCACTTTTTCTATATACACGTACTTGTTCCCTAGTGTAAAAATACTTGTATTACAGTGCTCATCATTTATACATAGATTATGAAAAAGAAAGGTATAAACTCATTAACTTTCACCTCTTTACACTTCTTCAGGCCATAATACAAATGTAGGAGCGATTGTATTTCATCCCAAGTCCACTGTTTCATTGGACCAAAAGGACGTCAACCTGGCTTCTTGTGCTGCTGATGGTTCTGTGAAGCTTTGGAGTCTTGACAGGTATTGCCATTCCCAGCCCATCCTGCCATTCCTAAAGTAGGTAGGTGATTGGCTGGCCCTCATGACCTCTGGTTAAGGATCTGGCATTACCCAGAGATAATGCAGGTGTCAATATGTGAAAATAGAAATGAGATTTCTTTCTTAGAACTTTTTGTAGCAGATGTGCTGAGTTTTCTCATGGTTGACTTTGGGCCTCACTTTTTGTCTATAGCATAGCAGTCACTGTTAATGGCTACAGTTTTTCTGAAAAGAATACCAAGTACACTGTTTGGTAGCACAAGGGAGAGGAAGGCAAGGTTCTGCCTGGTAGTATTGCCAAGGAACACTCCTGGTACCTGCCTCGTTCCTCTCCTAGGATTGTCCTACTACAACAGTTTTTTTGTTTTTATTTTTACTTGTCCCCCTAAGAATTTGGAAGCACCTTGTTGGCAGAAATATGAATTCAGTTGCTTAGTTTCTTTCCTTGGGAAAACACAGGAAGGTTTTTATTCCTGAGTTTTTTAAGAACTAATTAGTGTTTCCACTCCTTGCCAGACTGGGTTTACCTATGAGCATAGCAGATTTTAATTGGCTGTGGTAATACTTAGTGTTAATTCCCCTGGGGCGCTAGTTAGTTCTATGTGTGCACATTGATAAAAGTTCCCTTTTTAATTGCCCTCATTAGCCGGGCATGGTGGCGCATGCCTGTAATCCCAGCACTGGGAGGTTGAGGCAGGAGGATTGTTGTGAGTTCGAGACCAGCCTGAGCTACAAAGCGAGTTTAAGGCCAGCCTGAACTGCATAGTGAGACCTTGTCTCAAAAAAAGACAAAAAAAAGTTGCCCTCATTAGAGTTCATGTTTATTTCCTTCACCAGTGTTTCAGGTCTTCCTATGGTTCTGAGAAACTAAATTTAATAACGATCAGGAAGAGGCAAAGCCTCTTATCTACTTGAGAGTTCCTTTTTCCACTTGCATCCTTGAATTGTCTAAGATCTGAGGATGATTTATCTGTAATCCACTTATATCAAAACTAAATATATTTTCTTTCTAGAATCCAAGCACTGCTTTGGTACAGAGTATGCTTATCAGACTAAAGTACCTTAGCTTTCTTTAATCCTAAATGGTATAGTATTAAGAATTTATTATCACAGTTTATTGAAGAAAGCAGTCAGCTTGTCCTATAGGTACAGGAGATTATCCCAAATGTTATGTGTTTTGTTTTGTTTTTGAGACAGGTTCTCACTAAGTAGCTCAGGCTGGCCTGGAATTCACCATGTGATCCAGGCTGGTCTCGAACTCATGGTGATCCTCCCACCTCAGCCTCTAGAATACTGGGGCTACATACAGGTGTGCACCACACGCTTGACCACTTTTTCAAATCTTTTTTTTTTTTTTTTTTTGTTTTTTTTGAGACAGGGTCTCACTATGCAGTTCAGGCTGGCCTTAAACTCACTTTGTAGCTCAGGCTGGTCTTGAACTCACAACAATCCTCCTGCCTCAGCCTCCCGAGTGCTGGGATTACAGGCCTGCGCCACCACGCCCGGCTTTATTTTTTTTTTCAAATCTTTTAAACTTTGCAGAGTAGTCTAAATTATTATTAGCCCTAATGTGAAAGGTTTTGTTTTATCTTTGCTGTTCTGAGTGTTGAATTGAGGCCGTAGTTGGCAAGTGCTTTACACCTGAGCCACACTCTCACCTAGGCCTGATGTTTTAACAAATTGGGTTTTTTTAGGGGGGTAGGGGTAAGAAGAAGTACTGAGGACCAAACTCAAGACCTTGCACTTGGAGCCGGGGAGACAGCTTAGTAGAATAAGCTCTTGCCTGGCAAACGCAAGGACCTGAGTTCAATCCCCGTTCCGCCAAAAAAAAAAAGACCTTGCACTTGCCAGGCAAACACAACACTGAGCTATCTCTCCAGCCCAACAGATTTTTAGTAGTTACACTTCAGTCTCCCTCTTATACAGAGTGGCATAGGAAATAAGTATTTGTAGGTCTTTACATATGTTTGGTTTCTTTTTAGTGATGAACCAGTGGCAGATATTGAAGGCCATACTGTGCGTGTGGCACGAGTGATGTGGCATCCATCAGGACGCTTCTTGGGCACCACCTGGTAACCCCCGCTTACTGTCTTATTCAGATAAGCCTGTGGCATTTTATTATCCTCCTAGTTATCTGCTAGAAAAACTTTTAGAGCAGAGATCTTCAGGTAGTACTTACTTAGGCTGCAGTGAATCAAAAGAGTGTGTATGGTATCGGGAGGGATAAGTGTATTTTCTTGTAAATTGCCGCAGATGTATTAGAAGTGTTAAAACACACACATACACACAGCATTAAATCTCTGCCACCAAACCTGTTTCCCTTTCTGGTCCTATAAATTCACTGAAACTGGAGTCTATCTCTGGAGTTTTTCTTTTAGGGTATTATTAACCTATAGTGAAATGATGTTTTTAAATTTACAGTTTGGTCTACTCAAATATGTACCACCTTGTGACCCACACCTGTCAATGTTTAGGACATTTCTATCCCCTAGGAAAGTTTTGTCATGCCTCCTCTTAGTCTCTTCCAAAAAAACCACTAGTCCGATTTCTGTTATAAATTCTGTCTATTCATACTGTATGTATTTTTGTCTGGGTTTTTTTTTTTTGTGTGTGTGTGTGTGTGTGTGTCTGATTTTTGTTTTTACTTAATGGAACACTTTTTTTGCTGGAACTGGGGATTGATTAATGGAACACTTTTTAAGGCTCATTCCAGTTGCTGCATGTGTCATTAGTTCCCATTTATTGCTAAAGAATAATTTATTGTGTGTGCCACAGCTTATCCTTTCTTGTGTTGATGGACACTTGGGCTTATTTCCACTTTTTGGTGAGTCAGGCCAATAACTGTTACATTCTTGTGTAAGGCTTTTCCTGGGCATATGCTTTTCTTTAAGTAAATATCTTGTAGTGCAGTTGCTGGTTCATAAGATAGGTGCATATTTAACTTTAAACCTTCAATGTCTTTTTAATGATTTTTTGGGGGGGAGGTGGGGGCTCAGCCTGCCCTTGAGGGCCAGGGTGGTGCAGCATGTGGTGCTGGGGATCAAACCACAGTCCCTTGCGCCTGCCTAAGCTTCCCTAAGCAGGTGCTTTAGACCACTGAGCTATCTTACCAGCCCCTTTTAATGATTTTCTTTTCCAACCTCTTTTTCAAAGTGGTGGTACTACATTATGATCCCAAACTTCTGGATGCTTTACTTTCTTTCCAACATTAGGTGGTGTCAGTCTTAACATTTGACCTGGTGTAAAATCCAGAGTGTGGTGATATCTTATGGTTTTGGTTTTGTTGTTACTGGTTTTGTTTTGTAGTACTGGGGATTGAACCAGTACTTTGCAATTTTTTCTGTCTTTTTCTTTTGAGACAAGGTCTTCCTAAGTTGCCCATGGTAGAGGGCTTGCAGGTTAGCTCAGTTGTTTAAGTACCTGCAAACTCATTCAGGTGCAGGGGACCATGGTTCGAGCCCGAGCTCCCCATTCCTTACCAGACCCACACTTAAGGCAGACTGAGCCAGCCAGAAAAAAAAAAAGCAAATCCTTGTAAGTCCCCCAGGCTAGGCTCAAACTTGGAATTCTCCAGCCTCTGCCTCTCAGAGTTTTGGAATTACAGGTTTGTTTTACCACACCTAGCTTTTTTTTTTTTTTTTGTCTGTATTTCCATGTGTATAGCCAGTTCCATGTGTGTGTGTATTTAGTACAGGGCCTCACTACACAGATTGGACTCATAGTGATTCTCCTATTTTCAGCCTCCCAAGTACTGGGATTATAGGCGTACACCACCTTGCCCAGTCTCATTTGCCATTTCAGTGTACTCTAGGGGCGGGGCTGGCACGGCACAGCAGGGATTGAACCTTTCCACCACTGTGTATTGATGAGGCTTTCTTTCTCTGTTGAGGTTACATTGGTGTCCTTGTTGAAAACATTGGACTGTGTACGTGTCTGGGTCTGTTTCTGTACCTCTGCTCCCTTCCATTGATCTATTTGATTTCTGTATGCCCAACATCCACTGTATCTAGACTATAACTGGGATGAGGGAGGAAAAAAGACAATAGAATCTTCAAAGTCCATTCTTAGGAATTCTAAGTTAACTGGTAGAGTGGATTAATAGGAGGTCTAGGGTTTTCTATTTGGTACCTAAGACAGATAGGCTTAGTGTTGAAGCATTGTATATTGTCAAAAAGAAATTTCTTATTAATGTGGCTGAACAGTTTCACAGGCATAAGTTAATATGCTGCTACAGTTATTTATAGTACCTTGTGGAAATTGAAGCATTTTGCTGGTTAACTATAGTATGGTTTGGTTTGGTTTTTTTAAAGCTATGATCGCTCATGGCGCTTATGGGATTTGGAGGCTCAAGAGGAGATCCTGCATCAGGAGGGCCACAGCATGGGTGTATATGACATTGCCTTCCATCAAGATGGCTCTTTAGCAGGCACTGGGTAAGGCAGCTTCAGCAAAACCAAGGGCAGCTCAGTAGTCTTCCCTCTGATGTGAGCCTACTTCCATAGAGGAGTGGCTTCAGTGTTTATGAATTACTTCATCAGGGGACTGGATGCTTTTGGTCGAGTTTGGGACCTGCGTACTGGACGTTGCATCATGTTCCTAGAAGGCCATCTAAAGGAAATCTATGGAATAAGCTTCTCCCCTAATGGGTAAATGAATTTGCCGATTGAGGTTTGAGAGGGTTTTTTTGACAGTACTATTGGTTTCTAACTTTGATAATGTACCTGATCCACAGCTACCACATTGCAACTGGCAGTGGTGACAACACCTGCAAAGTGTGGGACCTCCGGCAGAGACGCTGCATCTATACGATCCCTGCCCATCAGAACTTAGTGACTGGGGTCAAGTTTGAGCGTAAGCTTTCCTCCTCTTTTAGGCCTAAACAATAGAGATTGTGCTTCCATGGAAAACAGGCCAGGCTTTAGCTTAGCTTAAAAGTGCAACAGGGTATAATTTGATCTCTGTTAAAGGAACAAATTAGAATTCCCTTCCCTCGTGCCATACCCCTACGCTAAGCTATGCTAAAGAATCCTTCTTGTTACCAGGAAGTAGACTTCATGAATACTTTACTCCATTCTTACCTGCATGGATATTCCTAACACTGGATTATTAATATTACTATATCTGATTATGTATATGGGAAAGAGCTTCAAGTTCTTAGTAATGTTATTTTTTTTCTCTGTAGTCAACCTGTAGTTGCCCCCTTTTCCTAGAAACCTAGGAATATAGAATCAGCAAGTTGAGTCTTTCTGAATATAAAAATTCCTTCTTTCTCAAAGTAGTATTATGCCTAGGCAGATTTTTATGCTTTTGTTTTCTTAAGCTCTTTAGAATAGTCCTCCTTTATTTTCTTTTGTTGGTGGGTGGCACCAGGTATCAAACTCAGGACTTTGAACTTGTCAGACAGGCACTTACACCTCTGAGCTATTGCCCCAGCCCCTCTTAAGCTCTTTTGAATGCTGAAATCCTGCCAACAGTTTCCTTTATTTTGTCCCACAGCTATCCATGGGAACTTCTTGCTCACAGGCGCCTATGACAACACAGCCAAGATCTGGACCCACCCTGGCTGGTCCCCATTGAAGACCCTGGCAGGCCATGAAGGCAAAGTGATGGGTCTGGACATTTCTTCTGACGGGCAGCTCATAGCCACTTGCTCATATGATAGGACCTTCAAGCTCTGGATGGCTGAATAGGCAAGACCATGGCAGAAGAACTCACTTCGGGCTGCCCTTTAGGAGCCATATTCTTCAAAAGAAAAGAATTGATGCATTTTATTTGTTCTATCATGTTTCCTGCCAATTAGCAGGTATAGATGCTCAGCAGAATTGATTTTCCTGTCAGCTCCCAAGCGGGCAGCCTCGCCCTTCATGATGGCAAACCCCTTTTGAGGTTGAAAATTTAATTCTCATCCTCAGGCCTTTTGGAGAACTATATAGACATGGTTTTTATTAATTTTCATTTAAATGGTCTACCATCTTCCTCACAGCACTCAAAATTGTGACTATGGTCCATTTTTAGTTCTCAAAAACTTGCCTTTTCATGGCATATGCCTCAGGACTGTGTGTGAACCATCCAGTGAACAAGCTGGTTGGACTATATTCTGGAATCCCAGATTGAGCATCTTGCCCCTCACTGCTTGAACAGCACCTGACCTGACAGTGAGCCCCTTTCCTCTCCTTGAGAATAAGAGGTGAGGCAGCAGACTGCAGCTAAGCTGGTGATCATGCAGGAAAGAAGCCTGGACACTTGCTGTGGAATTTACTTGAAGTGCTAATTGCATCAGGAAACCTGGAACCAAACACTGGTTAGAAAATGCCTTTCAAGTTTGGCATCCTTCCTGTTGCCCTAAAGCACAGCCATGTGTCAGGAGTCAAAGAAATTTTTGGAATTGTACAGCTCTGTTGTACAGTTTCCTTTCAGGGGGTTAAAGGATGTACTTCATATATTAAAGGGTACTTCATGTCAAAATAACGGAAACATCTCTACTGGGCATTCCTAAATATGAACCTTCTCTTTCTTACATACTTGGTAACAGCAAAATCCTACCATAAAAAAAAAGATTCCTTAAAAGAAAAAAAAATTTTAGGAGGCTAGTGATATAGTTCAGTGATAAGAGTATATAAAGCCCTAGGTTCAATCCCCAGCACCCAAAAAAACAACCCCCCCAAAAAACACCTGAAGTTAAGCATTTTCTGGTTCATAGCCATTAATCCAAGGAGATATATTTTGTTTGGTTTTAATCTAGAATGATTTGAGACATGGGTTTCTCAAATTTTGGTCTCCTGGGTAAGCACTCTATGATCCTTTTAAACAGAGGGCAGGGGCTGTTGGCCTCTTGGGCCAGGCTGACGGCTGCATGGGACTGCATAATTCTGACTCAGCAGGTATCTAGTGATAACTTCCACCTCTCCACAACTCTTACACATCCTGTGGACTCTGAAATGACAGCAAGTTTACACATGTACAATTCAGAAGAAGGAATACATACGGAGGAGAATTAAAGCTTTATAATGACCTTTAGATATTCAAAACCCTTTTAACACTGGCTGTGGTGGTACATGCTTGTAATCCCAGCAATTTTTTTTTTTTTCTTTTTTTTTTTTTTGTCTTTTTGAGACAGGGTCTCACTGTGCAGTTCAGGCTGGCCTTAAGCTCACTTTGTAGCTCAGGCTGGTCTCAAACTCACAACAATCCTCCTGCCTCAGCCTCCCTAGTGCTGGGATTACAGGCATGCGCCACCACGCCCGGCTAATCCCAGCATTTATGAGGCTGAGGAAGAACCACCAGAATTTCGAGACCAGCCTGGGCTACATACTGAGTTCAAGCCTAGCTTGAACTAGACAGACCTCTCTCAAGAGTTTTCATTTGCTGTTCAGAGAGACTGAGGACAGCTTTGATGCAAATTAGGAATGTGTGATTAATTATAGCGACTTGGGCAAAATCAGCCACAGAGGACCACAGTTCAATCCCCAGCTCCACAAGCCGCACCAGATCCACCCTCAACACAGCGTGATCTAACCAAAAGAAAAATCCTGATTTGAGTTATAACCAAGTAGTTGCATTTTCTGTGTAGGGGCTAAACTTGAGAATTCCCAAATCTATCCCCTGTTGGATACAACTTAGATATAGTATGCTAGCAAAGATTTTTTTTTTTTAAGTTTCTCAGGTTTGAATTTTACTATTAGTTACTTTAGACTTATGTTTTCTGGTGATCCCAAAAGGGTAACATTTGGGCAAAAATGTCTAACCCTTTGATAGGTTGTCTGGTGGAATAACCATTTCTTCAGACATCATTGTAGGAAACGGTTTGCTGAGAAACCCAAAGCCAGATGTAGGATTTTATAATGACAGTTGTGAAATCATGACATCATAGTCACCACTTAAAGGAATACTTTATGCCTATATAACGTACCAGGCCTGTGTACACATTCTGTTTGGCCCTCACAATCGAGTTTACTCCCTGAACTGAATTTGAATCCTGGTCTATTTATAACCATGTGTGATCTTAAGAAATTTTATAGGGCTGAGTATATTGGCTACCTGGCAGCAAGACCATTACAGGAACTATGGCATGTACCAAGTCAGTTGTTTTGTTTTTGTGGTACCAGGAATTGAACTCAGTACCTTGCACTTGCCAGGCAGGTGCTTACTCTATGAAGCTGTCTCCCCAGCCCCCTAACGAAGTTGGCTTTGTAGCACTGCCCTATCAATATGTAATGATGTGCCAAGTGGAGCTAATTTCCCTGTTGCTGCCTTGGGAATGGAGAAGCAGCACAGTGTTGCTCAACAGGATGACCATTTGCATTTGGGGGTAACAAACACAGCAGCAGGGCTCAGGTGTCCCTGGTCTATTCACTAAACAGAAATACCCTTTGTTGAGTAGCAGAGGTGCTCTTGAACTTTTCCAACTGCCCTGAGAGACTGGAAATAAAAATAGAAGATGCTGGGCTGGGGAGATAGCTCAGTAGCATAAGTGCCTGCCTGGAAAGCATAAGGTTCTGAGTTCAATGCCCAGTACCAAGAAAGGTGCTGTGATATTAAGTATAACTATGCTATATGACCTGTATTTTAAATCGGGTGGTACAGCAACCACTCCAAGAAGAAAAGTTTCACTTTGAATCTGTACTGCTTATTAGCAAGGTGGCCTTAAAGACAGCTGAGCTAGGAGTAGTTTGCTTAAACCAGCAAGCCATACTGCAGAGGCCCATGTCCTTTCCTGGGGTCCCTTGGCTCTTCTCTGCACCCTGTAGTTCCCTCAGCTCAGACAGCAGTGGTGAGATCACTGCCTAACTTAACCTGCCACGAAGTTAAGGAGCACAGACGTGAAGAAATGTCCATGGGGAGACAGTCCCAGCGTCTGTAATTATCTCTGATGGCAAAAATGGAGAAATGGGTGCTTGTCCCTGGGGACACATTGCAGCTTTCCAATTTTGTAATGGAGTTTTTCCTCACTTTGGAGTCATACCATGTTAAATGCAGTACATACGTATCATATATTGAGACCCCAAAAGGCGTTTATACAGTCCCACTGAACTTTAAAAACTAAAACTGACTCAAATTCTGCCCTATGGTAGTTTGTTATACAATCTCTTAGAACTCACAAAGTGTTACTTTTTCATAATTGTGATGTTTTAGCCACATGAGAATTATTTCAGAGCCCTGAGTCACTACTAGGTCAGGTAAAAGCTAGGGAAGCAGAAGCCGATTTTAGGCTGAAGGTGGCAGTCTGCCTGATCATTCACATTCTATTCTTTGTACTTAGATTCTGACCTCTAAAGTGAAAACCAGGCCCACCTGCCTACTTGGCCTGGGACTGGAGTTAAGGTTTCACCTCTGTCAGGAGTTTGTCTTACCTCTTGAAGCCAGAATTACAGCACTTGCAGGAGTGGAGTCCGAGCTCTGTTATGTACCCTGTCTAGCCAGGGCCTCTACACCTATTACCAGGATTTAAGGCCTATTCCTCCAAATCCTAGATCTTAATTCAGTGATCTGGGCTGGCTTCTTTCATCATGAAGTTTTTACCCCATAACTACATGCTGACAAAAGGTTGTCTTACATAACAAGCTGCTGAATGAATGTCCCCTTCCTGCTGCTAGAGGCCATCTGTCACTCCTAGGAATCTTACTATTACCCATCTGCACCTTCACAATTTAAAAAAAAAATTTTTAGGGTTCATTTATTTGTTTATTCATTTATTTGGTACAAAGTCTCGCTGCGCAGCCCAACTCATAGTGATCTTCCTGTCTCAGCCTCCCCAGTGCTAGGGTTACAGGCATGTGCCACTATGCCCAGGTTCAGGCCAGCATGGCATGTAGTACCCAAAGATTGGACTCGGTGCTTGCACTTGCCAAGCAGCTGCTTTGACCGCCAAGCTGTCTCTCCAGCCCTCCCAATTTTTGTGGAATGAATGAATAAATGAATGCAGACCATCTTACTGGGGCTCAAGAGCCGGAAGTGGAGACAAGCTCATTTGCCCACAGAATGGAAACTCATTTTTCAAAATTCTTAGCAACACATCATAAAAACATGAACTGAGTCCAAAGCAACAACTTGCTGTTTGGGCTAGTCAGGTTCCTGGATACCATCGTGCGGCCCTTTGGCACAATTTTCTGTGCGGCTCTGTAGCCATAGAACCACTTCCTTGTCCTCCATGATGCCATGGTTCACACCAGGAGGTCTCAATGTCCCCCAATCCTTCAACTTTTAGGTTTTCTCCCCCACCCCCACCCCCACCCTCATTACAATGGGGTCTTCTCTGTTCCCAGAAGCAAACATGCCCTAACATCCACTGCTGGATTGAAAAGTGAGCAATACTACCAAAGAGGACAAGACCAAATGAGGATATGCAGGCCCCGTCCCCAGGAGCTTATTCCTCCTCTGTGAACAGCACTCACCCCATACCCCAAAGGAACTGCTTGGTCCAAAAGATGGAGAAGATGAGCAACAGAGTGACACTGAGGATGACAGCCATCAAGTAGGCAAAGATCCGAAACTGAGGGTTGCAGAAACATCCCCTTAGAGAGTAGTGGCTGGGGGTGGGGAGGGGCCTGGCTACAGTAGTAGGGACCATGCCCTGGGGAGCCCCAGTCTGACTCCCAGGCTCGGGACCAAGGTCCAATGTATAGACTCTAGGTTGGCGTAGGAAGTAGCGGCTCTTGGGCTGGTCCTTGAGACAGAGCTGACGCCCTTCCAGGATGACATGGTGGGGCTCCAGACGCAGCAAGGTCAGCATGGCAGTATCTGTGGGCAAGTCAGTGACTGGCTGCCCTGAGGCTAGGATGGTGGGCTGGCGACAAAGTGGGCAAAGCAGGCGGCGCTGGGCAGGAGTCATCAGGCTGAGATGGGCCAGGCATTCCACACAGAAAGAGTGGCAACAGTCCAGTACCTTAGGGGTGTGGAACGTGTTGTTGAAGGGGTTCCAGCAGACAGGGCACTCAACCCCTAGCTCACGGCCCTGTCGGTCAGCCATCCAGGAGGCCTCCAAGGGATTGTGCTGGCAGAGAGAAAAGGGTACAGTCACATCCATGAAGCTCTGCCCCTGTGCTTGGTCTGAGCTGAGTTCTGCAGTAAGTTAAAGGTTCCACCCACACTTCAGATGAAGAAGCTTGAGTTCCAAAGCATTTTGTCCCATATCACCCAGTCTCTACACCTTAAAGTTAAACCTAAGATACAGTTACCCCTGCATCAGTGGAAGACCTACATTGACCCCACCAGTGGTCCTGAATGAGCTGGCCTCAATGGGGAAAGCGGCATCAACCTGTGGCAAGGCCTGCAAACGCCTCCTGTGCTCAGTGTGTTCACCCTTGGCTGCCCTGTAGTCTAGGGAGAAGGAAGCTGAGATGCACTCTATGGTTTTTGCTGGAGAACAAATATTTCTTTCCCTGCTCCATGCTGCAAATCCCTGGCCAGGGCAGAGGTGGGCTTTATGAGTTCCCTGATGTGTCCCTCCTCTAGGGAGGCCCTTTATCCCTCATGTCTGTGGGCTACAGAGCAAACCCTCCAGAGCCCCTGGGTCAGTTTTCAGATTAACCTGCTCAGGAGGCCCCTGCTAAAGCCTCTTGACCTGGAAACCTTGGGAAGTCTCCCTGCCCGGATCAGCCCTTCCAGAGCCTTTTCCCAGTAGACTGAGCCTCCCCCGGCTCCTCCTTCACACTATTTTGCACTATGGGACCTTCAGGGCACCCACCTGAGCTTCCAAGGGCGCTAAGATGGTCAGGCAAACTGTTTTGGAGGGCTGAGCTCAGTGCTCTCCCTCTCTCCCTCTCCTGGATCTGCAGCCTTCTCACCACCGACCTGGGGGCCGTCTCCATGGCAGCGCACTCACAGCACCTGGAGCTGCCAGGTGGCCCAGGCTGCAGAGCCTCTTGAGCACACCTGCGTGGAGTCAAGGCTAGAGAGCTGCCTGGGTAGTGGCTGGGAGGTAGGGAACCTGAGTTTCACCCCCACACCTTGGGTGTGGCATCCAGTCAAACTCAGAAACCAAGTATCTGGAAAACTGGGTGGCTCTTTTCAGATCTGAAATCCCAGGCCCGGAAAGGTGGGGGTGGCAATTTCCTCTCTGTAGATCATGGGGAGACTGTCTTCCTGACTCTTCCTCTCTCTTGGGGGCTTCCTCTCTTGGGGCCTCATTTCTAAAGTGGTTGGAACCGCTTCCCCACATGAAGGGGCCTTGGGTTCTACACTTCTATTACTGGGAAATGCACCTACTTCACAGCCAAATCAGATCCAACAAGTCCTCTTCATTTCTTTCTGTTCTTTTCTGTGCCTAAGTAGCTGCAACCAGAGGTAAACCTGGCTGCCTTCTGCTTTTGTTCCTGGAACACAGGTGGTCGGTGGCTGGAATCTTTCAGACCGGCACCTGCTGTCCTGCCAACCTTGAGGATTTACAGTTGGGAGGGAGAAGCATGCCAGCTTCACGTCCCCATTTCAGCCAGAAACAATTGCTTTACCTGCTTCTCACATCCATCATTTAAGCTCTGTGAAGAGCAGCCCTGCTCGGGGGAAAGTACTTACAAACCCCTGGTCTGTCCTAATACTCTGCACACGGAGACAGAAGTTACCCAGCTAATCTTGGTGACGCTGTGACACTGTCTTCAGATTCCCAGTCTACCAGCATACTGCTGTCTTAGTAAAGAGATCTTGCCTCCATTCAGTCCCCCTGGTGGATGTGTGTCAACAGTGGGAAGCATTTGCCTTGAATCAGGAGAAGCTTCACGGCCATAGGACTCTCATGGTGGGAATATAGGGACTGTGCAAGGGGAGATGTGGGAGTAAAGCTTTAGACACCGTCTATCCTGATGGATTTGACATCTAAGGTCCAGCCAAAGCCAGCACCCCACACCAATGCTTTTTTTAGAAGACCACTCAGGGCTGGCCAAATAACTCAGCCGATTAAAGTGCCTGTAAGCAGGCACAGGGGCCAGGGGTTCGATCCCTGGGCCTGCTGTGCCAGCCCCACCCCTGGGGTGCACTGAGACTGCAATTGAGACTGGGCCTGGTAGCGCATGCCTGTAATCCCAGCTCTTGGGAGGATGTAAACAGGTGGATTCATCTGACTGATTAGCAGGTACTGAGCACTTACTACACACCAGGGGCTGTGCTATGGAAAAAAAAAAAAAAAAAAAAAAAAACAGACATCAACTTTTACCTTGTACTATTCAACTTTGACCCTGTACTATTTAGAGGCTGGTGAGGCACAGAGACATTTAGTGTGAAATGAACAATAAGGAAATACTTGTTAATGAAGGCTATAAAGGACAAAAGGGAAAGTCAAAGGGAAAGTTGGAAGTGAGGGTGCCAAGAAAAGAGAAAGAAGGTGAAGCAGAGAGGAGGGGAAGATGGGGAGGGGGGAAAGGAGGAAAGAAAAATAGGGAGCTGTGTGTGGTGGCATGTGCTTGTAATCCCAGAACTCCGGGAAATAGAGGGGAAGGGTTGCAAGATTGAGCCTGGCCTGAGCAACTAAGTGAATTAAGGAGATCCTGTCATAAAAATAAAAAATAGAAAAGGCTGAGGATGTACCAAAGGCCTATGGATTGAAGTCCCAAAACTGCTCCCCACAAAAGAGGAGAAAGACAAAGACAGACAAAAGAAAATGGGCTTGAAGTGGAAAGTTCCTCCAAAAAGATGATAAGAAGCTGAGGCTGGGGGATGGAAAGAATCCAGCTGTGCAACATGGAGGGGAGCACCACAGAGGGAACAGCTGGGTCCACGCCTGAGGTGAGAAGTTCCACCAGTTTGGCCAGGGTGACAGGTGGGGGCTTCCGGGGAGTCAGGGTGGGCAGGGATTGGGATACGATCAGAGGGTGCAAGGTGGGACCTTGGAGCTTCTGAGCTCAGCTGGAATTGATTCTGAGGGAAGGGGCATTTATTATCATTTTAAAAATGACACTCCAGCAACTGAGAAGAGGACAGACTGAGACAGGAGTGGGAGCAGCAGGCAAGTCTGGGCCTGTAGCACTGTGGTTCAGGCATGTGATGGTGATGTGTGATGGAGGCCAGGTGAGAATGGAGAAAAGATAAAACAGATGGATGACATAAATGACATCTGGGGAGGCAAAATCAAAGCCACTTCCCAATAAGCAGTGGCCCTCTTGGGAGTCAGGGTATGCACTCTGGTACCAACTTTGTAAGACTTAGGAGCCCAGAGTCACTGCTTATTAGAACTGTGGTTCCAATTGAACTGCTTACCCTCCCTGCACCTCCATTCCCCCTTGAGAAAAGAAAGAAAAAGCACTGAAGTAAAGCACAGTATAAGGAAGTCAGTGTTATTATTTCAAGTTGGATTTAAGAAAGAGAAATGGTCATAGTTGACTTCAAAGCTATGAGAAAGCAAGACATGGTGGAGCATGCCTGTGATTCCAGCACTTAGGAGGTTGAGGCAGTAGTAGGATCCCCTACTAGAAGTGTTAGGCCAGCCTGGGTTGCACAGTTACTTCAAAGCCAGCCTGAAGCACAAAGGGAGACACTGTCATTTAAAAAAAAAAAAAAGCCATGAGAAAGTTTTCTGAACCGAGCTTTGTGGCACCCCTAAATTCCAGCATGTGTCAGAAACAGACCTGTGGTACTTATACAGAGTCTTAAGAAGAATTTTTATTTTTATCTTTATTTTTGGCTGGTTCAGGCTGCCTTAAGGGCAGATCTGGTAAGGCATGTAGAGCTGGGGACCAAACCACAGTCCCCTGTGCCTGACTGGGTTTGCACAAGCAGGTGCTTAAACAGCTGAGCTAACCCGCAAGCCCCCTATCCAGAGTCCTAAGATGTACATAACCTTCACTGAGTACCTCCTTCCCTGGAAATGAATCCCATGGAAGTAATCCCAGCACTCGGGAGGCTGAGGCAGGAGGA
Source organism: Ctenomys sociabilis (assembly GCA_004027165.1). Taxonomy (NCBI): domain Eukaryota; kingdom Metazoa; phylum Chordata; class Mammalia; order Rodentia; family Ctenomyidae; genus Ctenomys; species Ctenomys sociabilis. The sequence continues at coordinate 15,588 of PVKA01039298.1, forward strand.
TTGTTGTGAGTTCAAGACCAGCCTGAGCTACAGAGTGAGCTTAAGGCCAGCCTGAACTGCATAGTGAGACCCTGTCTCAAAAAAAAAAAAAAAAAAAAAAGACAAGGAAGGGTCCATGCAAAGATTTGATTACAGAGATGCTCACAGAGGTTCTACAATAATGGTAAATTATAGCCAATTCCCTCCTTATCCAATAAAGAACACTAAGCAAATTCTGTTCTGCAGCCTTTAAAATGATAAAGTATTAATATGAAAATATGTCTAGATATAATGTCATTAAGAAAAAGAACTACTAACAAAATCATAATATAACACAATCCTATTTTCAAAAATATGTATGCAATGGAAAAACTATCTGGAAAAATGAGCAAATGTCAACAGTAGTTATCTCCAGAGGCAAAACTACACAGGTTTTCTGGGTTTTTTTTTTAATTCTCTTACTTGAAAATTTAACTCTAGTCAGCTTGTCTTACAAGCCTTAGAGATCTTCCCCTTTCCTTCAAATCAGATCTATATTTTCTGAATATCTGTGGCTAAAGCTGTAGCAGGCTGAGGCAGTGGCCGGAGCCTGGCTGTCATCAGTGGAACTCGGTCGGGGCTTCTGGAGTTCCAGGATCGCTGGTCAGAGCTCATTCTCTCCAGGAGCCATGTTCCCATGGATCTGTCCCACTCCTCAGCCAGGCCTGGCCAGCAGCGCAACAGCAAGCCCGCAACTCTGCCCCACCTTGGTTTGTTAAGAAGTCACAGCTGGTATGAACTGTCCATGGCAGCTCCTCTTCATTGGCAGCGTCAGCGTGGCAGAGATGCAGACTGGCCTAGTGATCAATCAATAGCCCTTCACAGCTACAAAAGGTCCTGCAGGGTCCATGCTGGGATCTAAGTACAGCAGTACATCTAGACAATCAATGCCTGTTTCTATTTGCATAAGTCATTTGATTCTCTAAAACCACTCAGTGAAGGCAGCAGAATGGGGAGTAAAAAGTGTGCAGCCTTTGAAACAGGGCTCTTTTGCTCATCTTGAACAAATGGCTTAATGTCTCTGAACTTTGCTTTTCTCTGTGAAAAAGAGCAACCCTCACAGGCTGACTGGAGGAAGGGTCTGTAACCTGCCCAGCAGAGCCCTTCTCTGTCGTAATTGCTTTTATATCCATCTCAAACACGGGGAAGCTGAGGCTCAATATGGTGACGTGACCTTGCGAGCGAGGCCCAAAGAAGCTGCCTCAAAGGTCTGAGTTCACCTGCTCCCCGGGCCCTGCAGTCACTTGGGATTTGGGGCCCCCTGCCTGCCCCTCCATCCCCCCTTCAGGCTCCTTACCTGCTTCTTCAGGGCTGCCTCTTCCTCCTCCCTAAGGGAGTGCAGCTGTGGATTTTTGGGGGGCTGCTGGGCCTGTCTGGGCCACTAGAGGCGGGCCTCATCTGTGAGGTGTCTGAAGCTCCTGTCACACTCTGCAACAGATTCTCCTCTTTGGCCTGTCGGTGTATACAGCGGACAGCCGGAAGTACGGTCTTTTCATCTTCCTCCAGTGAGTCACTCCTGTTCTTTCACTGGTGGGGTGAAGTCCACACAGCCTTGTGGGCCTCGGTGTGGGGCTGGAACTGCCCACGCCCTGTATGGTGACTGCCTGGACCTATGTTCAGCCTTGACAGGAAGGCAGGCGACCTCTGACCCTTCCTCCACTGAGCACCTGCAAAGAAAACACAAAGACCTCTTGCAAAATACAAATAACCCAGAAGAAAAGTAATAAGGGGCAAGGCTGGTAAGCCTAGCAACAAGAGCTTGGATTCTCCAGCAAGTCAGACATCCTGCTCAGAACCCAAACTCCTCTTACTAGGGAGGAGACAGGCATATTAGTTAATTTTTTTCAAGCCTGTTTCTTCACCTGCAAATAAGGGTAATAATTTACCCAGCTGATGCATGGATGAAATAATAGATTGTAATATGGTGAATGGCACACAAAAACCAGCAACAGCAAATGTTCGCTGGACCCGTGGCACTGTTACTGTTCTTATACCATCAAGAAAACCACATAAAGAATGAATGTAAACAGAAGCTGCACAAGGGTAAATGTGTGCGCACGCCGTGTGTGGTGTGTACGTGCATGGCATGTGGCATGTGTGCGGGAAGTCACGCTGCATGGTGTGCCTTGGCCTCACCTCTTCCAGAAGGGTGTTCACGCGGCTCATCGCAAGTCCTGCTTGAATTCTCCTTGCACTCGACCATCCTTCATGCCTGCCGCGATCTTTTCAGTGGTGTTTGGAGGAGAATAAGTAGAAGCAAATAGTAAATGTGCCTAAATGGGATGCAGCCAAATGCCCTACTCCCCTCATTTAAAGTTTTTTATAATCTAATATTATGTTGTATATTTACTGCTGAAGGGAGCATTAAAATGTAATATTATTTTGTTTTATTTATTAATTTTTAATGTATTTGGTTGTTGCAGGGTCTCACTATACAGCTTGGACGTGTGGTGGTCCTTCTGCTTTCAGCCTCCCCAGAACTGGGATTACAGGCATGTGCTACCACGCCCAGACTCTGGCTGGCTCAGCCTGCCCTGGGGGAGGGGCTGGCGTGGCATGTGGTGCCGGGGATTGAACCACAGTCCCTGAGCTTGCCTAAGCAGGCACTTGGTCCTCTGCACTATCCCGCTGGCCACTGTAATATTATTTTGAAGTCACATGGCTTAGTATGTGAAAGATGTGCTTGTGCAAAGGAGATTATGTTCTCCTAGCCACCTAGTTCTCCTGGAAGTTAAGGCATTGTTTCCTCTGTAACTTTCCAAAGATGCCTAATACATACACAAATGAAATGTCTATGGCAAAAGGTCTGTGTATTCATCTTTTTGCTGTCACCCAAATTTACATATTAGGGCCAGCCAAATAGCTCAGAAGATCAAAACACCTGCAAGTAGGCACAGGGACTGAGGGTTCGATCTCAGGGGCCTGCCGTGTCAGCCCCACCCTTGGGATGTGCTGTGACGGCAATTGAGACTGGGCGTAGTGGTGCGTGCCTGTAATCCCAGCTCTTGGGAGGCTGTAAATAGGCGGATCACTACAAGTCCAATCTAGTAGTGAGACCCTGAACACCCTGTAGGCCCTTCCCTAAAATACATTTTAAACAAAAGTACATATTGTATAGACTATTCTGTACCTCTTCTTTCTCACTTGACAATAATATATCTGAGATAATTCTGTACTACTATATAGAGTTTCCTCTGGCTTTTAATGGTTATATCACATTTTATCGAATGACTATATGATAACCTACTTAACCAATCACCTATTTTTTTTTTGAAGCTCATAGGTGAAATTTTATATCTACTATCCAGCAATCTCATTTCACATGTTGGTAAGAACACATTATTTTAAAGTTGACAAAATTTTTTACTCTTAATGTATAATACACAGATGTAAATTATTTCTTTGACAGCTGGTACAGAATGCAAAACTATTGCAAGCTGCCTCAGCCTAATTTCTAAAAGGAGTGACTCTAAGTTGTTTTATTGAAAAGCTGAGGTAGAATTTCTAGTTTACTAGCAGAAAAGGAGAAAAGGTACCACCAAGCATCTTACATTGAAGGCTTTACAAAATCTGTACCTCATCAACAAACGCTCATTTTTTTAAGGGCTTTACTTAGTTGGAACAGTCTACAGAGTTTTTAATTTCATATGCCTCTAGAAAGGAAAGTACAAAGAGGTGAGAAAATTAGGAGTAAAGTTAAAGAAAGGAAACTGAAACAGAGCAGGTCCGACATTCCCTCTAGCATGTAGAGAGGAATCAGAACCAGTCCATCCCAGTGAAACCTGTCCTCCAAGTCTTTAAGAACGGTTGCCGACCTGATGTCATTTAACTGGCAAAAGGAGTCCCGTGTTTTATATAGGCATGTGAAATTTTCTTAAATCTGAGATAGATTTAAAGGTCCGATTTTACAGAAGTTTACATAAAATCTACTAGGAGGCTTATTAACGTTCTCCCTTCAAGCAAGGAA
>PVKA01039299.1:0-19556 GCA_004027165.1 Ctenomys sociabilis
TATCTGTTAAAATAATATCTGTAAATATAATATCATGTATGCACCTTGTACAATACCAAAACATTATGAGAACAGTTTGCAATGTATTAATTTATCGAATCTGTATTGTTAAGGTGTCTTGAAACTGTCTGATTGACATTTGTACTTCAATAAAAAATTAATTAATTAATTAATTAAATAAATAAATAAATATAAGAAAAAGACCATGACATGAATCTGACTAACAGACAGTATGAAATTGCTCAATTTGCCAAATATAAACTATTATTTTTAAATGTGATATAATTTAACCCACTAAATTATCTTCATAATGGAATATATTTGAAAATTACTCCAGAAAAAGTCCAAGAGAAAAAGACATAAAAGTATTGGGAAATCCAACACACAAAATTTCAGAAATGATAGCAACTGTGGTAAAGAAATAAGTCCATCAAGCTATAGAAGACATACAATCAGAAATAATCGCTTATATGGTTGAATATTCCGACTTCAAGAAACCAATTTTTGTTCTTGTCTCTTTTTTATTTTTAACCTTTGGAAAAAGTTTGTTTTATAGAGGGTATAGTACTAATTTATATGACATTAGAAATGCCACACATTTAGAAGAACAAGATATCAGGTATTCAAGCATGCTTTTGTCTCACACATTGCTATCCTTGATGTAGTTGCTTAGATTGCAGCTATCAGCATACAGTTAGTCAAAGGGAAAATTCTACACATTAACTGCTATTTTGAAAAGACTGATGGAGGCTTTCAATAAAATCACTTCAACCATACTGTATAAACATATATTTGTATGGGGAGCTGGGCAGATGGCTCAGTGGAATAAGTGCTTCCCTGGCAAGCGCAAGGGCCTGAGTTTAATCACTGGTTTCGCCAAAAGAAAAAAATAATAATAATGTATATATATATATATATATATATATATATATATATATATATATATTTGTATGTCTCTATGTCCAATCTTTCATAACCATATCTGCTAACCACATCTGAGCAACAGATGGTGATAAAATACATAATATGTCAGTCATTGTCAATATCTATTCTTTGTTTATTAATCTGTAACATCTGTACTGTTATATGTTGTACTATTTCTTTTTTGTTGCTGATATTTGTTCTTGTCTGACTTTTGCTTTTCAAAATAAAATTGTGTACATAAAAAAGAAACTCAGGCAAAAATTAAATGACCACAATCATGAAAGAATTGTTCAGTACAGTTAAGATGATAGAGATAAAATCAGAGAATACAGTAGTGCTGGAAACACTGAACAAACATCATGAAACTCAGGTGAGCTCCAAATTTTCTGAACAAGGAGATTATGGAGACACAGAGGAAAGAGAATGAAGTTCTATAGTGTGTCTGGGGAGAATCACATGAAGAGAAAACTTTCTCTCAGGCTCTCACAGAGAGCAAACGAGTCAAGCATTGGCCGTGACTCATCCACATGGATGACACAGACAAAGGATCTACAGAATAATGTACAGGACTACAAGATAAACCCTGCGAGGACTTCACTGACCACATAAGAAATATAAAGTTCATGTGTTGGTATATAAGTCTTGATCTACCTAGGTCTTAACCATCCAGCAGAAAAGTATAAAAATGAAGTATGCACCGCGGGGCCATAATATTAAGCTGAGCTGTAAATGGCTATGGTCGACAACTTGTTTGAATAACTCACTATTGTTGTAGAATGCTGGACTGTGTTGGACTGTGGTGTTGAGTTCAAACACCTAAGTTAGTTGAATAACAATGGAGTGCCCACCTTTGACAGGTGTAGACAAAGGAAGGGGCATAGAAAAAAAAATCATGATGTGTGTGTATAGACAGTACAGTTGGGATAGAAAACTCTATGCTTCTACATAATCCTATGAGAGGCAAGATCTGCACTAATGGTGGTTGGACAAGATATTATGTCGGCTTCTAGTACTAACTGGGCATCTGAGATGAATACACACTTCTCAGAGGACGAAATTAAAGAAGAGAATAAATATATGAAAAAATGCTCCACATCGCTAGCCATCTGTGAAATGCAAATAAAAAGAACACTGAGATATCATCTCACTCCAGAAAGAATGGCTATCATAAGGAAATCAACCAACAACAATTGTTAAAGTGTCTCGAAACTGTCTGATTGACATTAGTAGTTCAATAAAATAAAAATAAATAAATAAATAAATAAATAAATAAATAAATAAATAAAATAAAAAGACTTAAAAAAATAAAATATCAATACTTGGTGGAAAAATACCTGTTCCACGTTATACCTAAGATGATTGATATTCAGACAGACAGTGAGGTTAAACCCAACTGCATATGTTGTAGTGTAATAATAAGCTTCTCTTCTGGAGGGTTAATAACCTATGTTTGGAGACCAAAAATTAGAGAAAAAGAAGAGTTGCAATACTTTGGCCCTAACCTTTCAAGCTCAGTGAATGCTTTTCAGGATAAGTCCTGAGGGGATTTGACTGACCTTGGCAGACATAAAAGTTACATTTCTTGTTATATAGTTTCGGCTTTATCTTGATCTTAACCATCCAGCAGAAAAATGTAGAAAGGAGGTATGAAAACTGAAGCCATGTTCATATGCTGAGTTATGAAAGGCTCAAGTCAACCTATTTGTTCATTGCAAGTCCTGTGGATAACCCACTACTATCATGGACTACTGGACTATATTGGAATATTTTGCTGAATTCATGCACCTACAATGTTTGGATGGCAATGGAATATTCATCTCTGACAAAACTAAACAAAAAAAGGAGATATAAGTGAAGGACCATTTTGTATGATTGATATATAGCCACTTTCTCTTAATTCAATAAGAAGAAAGATTTGTACTAATAGTGTTTGGACAGGATATCATATCTGCATCTTTTTCTATGAATGACTACTACAAAGACAACAATATGCAATGTATTAATTGTTGTAACTCTCCTACCAATTTGTTTTGAAGCTGTCTCTTTGCAATTTTTTCTCATGAAAATAATAAAAAGTATATCTATAAAATTAGGATCAAAATATATATATATATATATATATATATATATATATATTTGTATGTCTCTATGTCAAATCTTACATAACCATATCTGCTAATCTGAGCAACAGATGGTGATAAAATAGATAATATATCAGTCATTGTCAATCAGCTATTCTTTGTTTATCAATCTGTAACATCTGTACTGCTATATGTTGTACTATTTGTTTTTTGTTGCTGATATTTGTTCTTGTCTGACTTTTGCTTTTCAAAATAAAATTGTGTACATGAAAAAGTTACTCAGGCCAAAAGTAAACGACCACAATCATGAAAGAATTGTTCAGTACAGTTAAGATGGTATAGATAAATCAGAGAATACAGTAGTGTTGGAAACACTGAAAAAAAATTAGAATGCGTGAAACAGATATACAGGTAATTACCAAATTCACTGAAAGCTGGAAAAACGACTTAAAATAACTGATGATAGACTTTTAAACGTTGCAGTGCAGCTAATGAACATGGAAGAAAAAATTTCTTAAAACTAACAGGGAACAAAGAAATAACAATTCAGCAGCTACAAGATATGCAAAGAAACAAGCTATAAGAGTAATAGGGATCAACAAGAGAGCAGGAGTCAGCACAAATGAAAAAGAAACTATTTACAGAATAGCAGAAAATTTTCCAAACATGAGAAAGTAATATGACATACATAAAAAGAAGCATATAGAACTCCAAATAGCCATAATCAAAATAAATCTACATCTAGACACATAATAATCAAGATCTCAGAGATTCTGCAAAAGAATAGAATAGTAAAACCTGTTAGAGACAAACACATTACCTATAACAGAAAGGCCAAAAAAATCACAGCAAATTTATCAAAACAAATAATCAAATCAAGAACTTGGAGTACAATATTTCAGATTCTGAAAAAAATAATTTCCAGCCCTGATGTACCCTGAAAAACTATCAAATTCAATGGCAAGACAAGAGCCTCCATGGTATAGAACAACTGAAAAAATCCATAAGGACCAAACTAACACTACAAAGAGTACTGACAGATATTTTAGAAAGAGAAAGTAACAAACAGAGCTTCATGAACAACACAAAGGAACAACCAAATGCAGTAATTAAAAAGGGGATAAGAATGGGACTCCTATCAGAAAAACAAACATGACAAAAATACGCCAGAACATATCTGTAACAACCATCAAAGTAAATGGCCCCAGGGCCAGGGAAATAGCTCAATAGAATAAGCGCTTCCCTGGTAAGCACAAGGGCCTGAGACCAATCATTGTTTCTGCAAAAAAAAAGGAAATGGCCCCAATTTACCAGTCAAAATAAACACACTAGTAGAGTGGATAAAGAAACAAAATCCAACAATATGGTGTATAGAAGAAACACACAACTCAAAAGGAAACTCACAGACTGAATGTCAAAGGATGGGAAACAATACTTCATATAACAAGAACCAGAACAAATCAAAGGTAGTAATTCTGGTTTCGGACAACAACTTAAAACTAAAACTCATCCAAAGAGATAAAGAAAGTGACTACATGTTAGGAGAAAACTGCAAGAGGAAGAGATAGCAATTATAAATACATGTGTAACCAGTGTAGGAGCAACCAACCCATATAAGACAAATTTTAATTGACATGAAAATCAAATGAGTGATAATATTCTAATAGGTCACTTTAACATGCCACTGTCAGGGGCCGTGGAGATGGCTCAGTGACGGGAGTGCTTCTCTGGCAAGTACAAGAGCCTGAGTTCAATCCCAGGTTCTACAAAAAAAAAAAAAAAAAAAAAAAAAAAAAAAAAAAAAAAAAAAAAAAAAAAAAAAAAAAACACAAAAAAACAAGAACAAATCACACACACACACATACACACACACATTCCACTGTCACAAAGAGATAGATTAACTAGGCAAAAATTCAGCAAAGAAATAACTTATATAGTTTCATGCTCCCATATTTGGTGTACACATATCTATGACTGTTACCTCTTCCTCTTGAAATTTTCCCCTAAATAATACATAATGGCCTTCTTTATTTCATTTGATCATTCTTGGCTTCAAGTTCAGATTGTCTGTGAAGAGGATTGTTACCCTTGATTTTTTCTGAAGTCCTGGGACAAGGACTTCATCCTTTGACTTTTGGGCTAGAAATTTCTTTCTGAATTAAATGTGTTTCTTGTATACAGCATATTGTTGGATTTTGCTTCCAAATCCACTATGCCATTGCATTTACTTTAATTGATGATTTAAGTCCATTTACATTGATGGTTATAATTGAGATTTATTGACTCATGTTGTTTCCCTGCTGTTGTTTATCCCTTTTTCTCCTGTGTTGAATTGAATGCCCTATTTGATAGGTTCTTTTCGTTCTCATTCATGGAATTCTAGTCTCTCTCTATAATGTCTGAGAAGAGTTGGCATTGTGACCATGAAAGTCTTTATTTGTTCTTTGTCATGGAAGTATTTCACTTTTCCATCAAACTTGAAAGAGTGCTTTGCAGGGTATAGCAGTCTGGTTTGGAATTTGTTTTCACGGAGGACTTGAAATACTCTGCTCCATGCTCTTCTTGAGTTCATGGTTTGTGAGAAGTCTGCCATTATTCTGGTGGGTGTTCTTTTAAATGTGATCTACTTCTTTTGTCTAGAGGCTTTTAGTATATTGTTCTTGTGCTGGATTTCTGGAATCTTGACTATTGCATGTCTGCATGTGTTTTTAATTGGTTTGATGTTATTTGGAGTTCTATATGCTTCGGTTACCTGAATGTAAAGCCATATTAATATGAGGAGCTGTAAAGGCTCAAGTCAACAACTTCGTACAATTGCCAGTGCTGCTGATAACCCACTACTATTATGAACTATTGAACTATACTGGGCTATTTTGCTGAATTCAAGCACCTACAATATTTGAATGGCAATGGAATACCCATCTCTGACAAAACAGAAAAGGGGAATATAAATGAAGGATCATTTTGTAATTATATATATATATATATATATATATATATATATATATATACAAAATAGGGTAAATATTCAGCTAAATTTGTACTAATAGCATATAGACAAGGTATCGTGTCTGCATCTTGTACTCTGACTACCATGGAGACAATATGCAATGCATTAATTATTGTAACTGTCCTACTAACCTGTTTTGAAACTGTCTCATTGGGATTTCTTTCTCATTTAAATTAATTTTATAAAAGAGAAGCAACACTCCCAACATAGAGAAAAGGCTAATGGAGAAAGTGAAGAACTAGAATGTCAAAGAGAACACTAACTGATAAATGAAAAAAATCATGATTTTTTTTTATCATCAAGTCATACAAGTGACACAGCAACAAACCAAGGCCCTACATCTCAAAAGATCCTGAGTCAGTAGAAATGTAAACATTAATTCAACATCCAATTCTTTAAATGTACATGTGGAAAAATTAATAACTACAACCCTAACAGTCAAGTGAACAGAAAAGGCTATTACTTCTTAAAGCTAAAGTCTAACTTTCTCTTTGGCAGGGAGACAAACCATAATGTCATTTTCAGTATAGATCTTTCCTTGCAAATGCAAGTTTTCAGGGTGATTGATAATATGCTCGTTATTATAAAGACATCTCCCAAATCTATTTTCTAGTATAGAATATAGAATTATGTTTTATATAGCACCAAATAAATGATAGAGAAAATAGCTGAGTTGTTCTTTACTGCACATACATAGAAAAATAATATAGATTTACTTACATGAGACAAAGACTTATGTAAGCTTATTTATAAGTATAAAAATTCTGTGTAGTCTTGAGCTCAAAAAATTGAATTCTTAGTTGTTAGACTATCTAAGTAATGTAGGAGATTTTACAAAAGTGGTACCATGACAAAATTTAAAAGACATCTAGAGAGGACAAAAATCCTTATAAGTTTAAAAAAACTTACCTTCTGGAGTCTAAAGTAAAAAGAAGCATATATACGAAATATATGAAGCTCAGTGCATGATTGTACTTCAATCCCTTATACAGACAAGCTAAACTGACACAGTTCAGAGTCCTATAATTGAATATTAGTTAAGATTTTTGAGTTCTGATTGTTTACAAAGGAAATAATTACACATTCATGAATTACATACATTATAAACATTTAATAACATATTTTTTTCAAGTACTGCCTTTATAAATAGAAGACATAGGTACTTTATCTGTCATTCTCAGGCAAGTTTATATTACATCATAGTCTAATATAGTAAACTCTTTTTAGATATTTTCCTCACACACTACTTTTTACTGTACAATTGAAGTAATTTCTTTTGTTTGTTGTTTTTAACTTTGGTTCCTAAAAACTGATTGTCTTTATTCAATGCTGATGCAATTTATTTTGTTTTTGGGGAAAATTTCACACATTTCTTCTAACCAATACCCTCCTGGTTGATGATCAATTTTACTAATCCAGATCTCTTAAAGTATTTTGCTTACCATTTGCAAGTGCTGTAATCCCTTCATTAGACTTCTTTTAGCATCCTTGTGAAAAATTATGAAATTAAGTCTCCCTTTCAAGTTCCTCCTTTATCATTTTCCTGCCTGATTGCTACACTAAGTCAAGTGTTTTTCTGTTATTTCAAAACACCTAAGTACTCCAACCCAATAACTACTCCATGCCCTAGAAATCTAAATATTGATTCCCAATAAGTTGGTATTTTATCCATTATCCTAAAAAATCTCTCTATTGCCTACCTTGATCCCCACCTTGTAATTGGCTGTTGGGTCATATTTTTATGTGCAGTTCATCTAGATCATAGTAATCCTATGTTTCCCAATTGGTTTTACAAATATATGTGCAGATCTTTACTTTTATGCATTAAAAGTCTTCTAAAACTGACCAATCACTCCAGTTCATTAAAATCTGAAGCAGTGATTTCCAGATGTGCCACCTATTCTGCCAGTATTTCACAGAATGGAAAATCTTATTTACATGTTAATAAATTAAACATATTTTGATAATGTTCATGTACAGCACATTACATCTTAAATCAGAGTTTCTCAAGTGCTATCAGCTGTTTTGTGTACCTTCAAAGTATTACACTGATGTTCCATTCCCCAATGTCACTGTATTTGAAGATAGGTGATTTAAAGAGGTAATCAAACTAGATCAGATCATAAGAACTTATTTCCTCTTTCAAAAAGTCAAGTCTCTCTCTCTGCTTCTCTACCTCTTGCTGTATCCCTCTACTTCTCTCTGTCTCTCTGTCCATGGACACACAAAGGAAAGACCACATGCAAATGCAACAAGCAAGAAGATAGTTTTTTTCAAAGTAAGAAGAAAAGCTCCAAGAAAAACTAAAACTAATTGAAACTTTTAACTTGGAATTTAACCCTCTAGAAATGATAGAAAATAAACTTTTTCTTGCTTATTTCAACTGTTATGTAGTATTTTGTTAATAGCAGCAGTAGTAGATGAATATATCTGGACATATGGATATCCTAAGATTCCAACTTGTTATATTTGTTACTAAATGAAAATCAGTATACCACCTGTTGAATAACAGTAACTATAAACTCAGTTTCACTCATACTCAATGTTATTCCTATCAAAATCATGTTTTAGCTTATTGTGGATTTCTGTTTATCTACTGAAAGGAGCAGCTAATGCTTAAATATTTTCCTCTTTTTATTTTTTATAGTTTTTGACCAGTGTTGCATACTTATATCTGGTAATTTGAACAACTAATTTGAAAACAGCAATAAAAAGTATAACAACTATTACTAAATTTCTATTATTTTATTTAGTGAAATTCTGTATCATTTCTAATGTGGGGCTGTTTTGCTACTTTTATTCCATTTAAAATTTAAAAGGTTGAGGGGCCAGGTAGATGGCTCACTGGAATAAGTGCTTCCCTGGCAAGCACAAGGGCCTGAGTTCAATCCCTGGGTCCTCAAAAAAAGAAAGAAAGAAAGAAAGAAAGAAAGAAAGAAAGAAAGAAAGAAAGAAAGAAAGAAAGAAAGAAAATTAAAAAGGTAAAAATCATATGTCTTATAAATATAAAATGCAATCCTAAAATTCATATAAAACCACAAATCCCTGAATAGTAAAATAAATCTCAAAGATGATCATTTTATACTTTATCATTTAAAAATATAAGAAGCTGCCATGATTAAAATATGATGCTATTGACATAAAAAGAGATATAAAACAGAGAACAGAGAAATAAACCCAACTGATCTTCAACATGGTTCCAACCATGTGCAATGGGAAGAAGCTAGTGCTCCAACAACCGGTGCTGGAAAATTATTCATATGAAAGAGAAAGAAATGAGTCTGTTATCAAAAACCATACACCAAAATCAAATTTAAGGAGATAAAAATATATAAATCATAAAAGTGTAAAACAAATAAAAACATAGTAAAAGCACTATGGCAATAATTTCATAGATGTGACACCAAATGCACAAGCAATCAAAGCTAAAATAGAAAATGATATCAAACTGAAATAGCTTCTCCACAGGAAAGGAAACAATCAATGGAATGTAAAAATAACCTGTGGAATGGAAAAGTATCTTTAAACAATGTATCTGTGATGCTTAAACCTGATTGTCTCTTTGATTGGTATGAGAGATTAGTAAAGCACACTTCTGCATTGGTGGTGAGCGAATGACCTTAGGGACTGTATCTAGTGCCTGGCCCATTCTAGTCTGGAGCTATTCTCCTATGTTCTGATTCCTGCCCATGTGTCAAAGTTAGCGGTTTTCTTCCACTATTCTCCTTTTCTATGATATTTTTGCACTGGAGCCAGGCAACTATGAACTAAAGCCTCCAAAACTGAGCCAAATTAAATCTCTCCTCCTTCAAACTGAGTGTCAGGTATTTTAATCCAGCAATGGGAAAACAGACTAATACAATATAAGATCTATCTGTGTGTGTGTGTGTGTGTGTCTGTCTGTCTGTCTGTCTGTCTGTCTGTCTGTCTCTCTATGTATGTCTATTACAACTTAGTAACAAACACAAATAACTCAATTTAAAAATGGGCAGAGGATTTGAATATATAATGCTCTAGTGGAAGAATACAAATAGTCAATATACAAAAATCTGCTTAACATCATTAATTATCAGGACAATGCATTTCAAAATCACAATGAGATATTGCCTCAAATCTGTAAGGATGAATTTTTTTTTAAATATGATAAAAAGTGTTAAGGATTTAGAAAAACTGTAATCTTCACAAACTGCTGATAGGAAGGAAAATTGTTCAGACACTGTGGAAAACACTGCTTCTACAAAAATTAAAATAGAATTCTCATATGATCTAGTAAGCACTATTCTGAGTATATATCAAAAAAGTGAACTCAGCAGCTTAAAAAGTATATAAAATGTTATATACATAGCAGCACAATCCATAAAGCCAAATTGTAGAAAAAATTAATGTTTATTAATGGACAGATAAAGCAAATTATATATAACATATATTATATACATACTATGCAAATGTATGTTTCAGCCCTTAAAATGAAGGAAATCTTGTCATGCTGTAACAGAGATGAAGTGTGAAGACATAGTGTCAAGTAAAATAAGTCAGTCACAAAAAGGCAAATATGCAGGACTCTACTTAAGTGAATATCTAAAAGTTAAATAATAATTAAATAAAAATACAATAATAACAAACAGTAGAATTATAATTTCCAGGGACTGAGGGAAGAGAAAATTGAGCAATTGTTCTATGAACATAACATTTCAGGTATGAGATATATAAATTCTACAGATCTGTATATTACAGAGAGAGTGTTTACTACATTGTTATGGTTTGTGTCTTAGTTGTCCCCTAAAAGCCTCATGTTGTCATGGGGTGGTTTCTGAAGGTTGTGATTGATTCTTGATCCAATGCTGGAATTGCTGGTGTGAGCACCACAGCCTAGCCATGATGTGGGTAATTTGCATTACAATGTAAGGAGGGGAGGTGCTAGCTAGCAGCTGATGCTGTTGCTCCTCCCTTTGCTCTTCTCCCTTTGCTGCTGCCATGAACTACTGCCCTCTGCTGTGTGTTACTTTGCTTTGGAGCCAACTGAGTATGAATTGAAACCTCTACTGTGAGCTAAATTAACTTTTCCTTCCTTAATTTTGACTGTTGGGTATCTTGTCCCAGCAACAACAGATGAGTAACAAAGACATATGTCTATAATATAACATACATATGATAATGTAATTATTCATATAATAATGCATAAACAGTTAAAACTTGTTATAAGTTGTACCCTAAATTAAGAGTTCTTCATATAGACATAAAATTATAACAAGAAATCAAGAGGAATCTTTGAAGGTTCCAGGTATATTATTACTTTGATTAGGGAGGTGGATTCACAGGTGTATACATATGTTGGAATCCATCAAATTGCATACAATATATATGTGCAGTCTTTGGATAATAGTTATATTTAATATGTACATTACTAGGGCCAGACAGATAGCTCGGCAGATTAAAGCACCTGTTTAGGCAGATGCGGGGCCTGGGGGTTCAATTCTGGCCTGGTCACTGAGGTATGCTGACAGGGTGATAGAGACTGGGTATGGTGGTGTGCATCTGTAATCCCAGCACTTGGGAGCCTGAAAACAGGAGAATCACTATGAGCTCAGTCTGTGCAGTGAGACCCTGTAGACCCTGTACTAAAAAAAAGTTTATAAAATATGTATATACATGAATATATGCACAAAAAAACTCATTCTCTATTCTAAGTATCATAATTACAATTTTAATTAGCTTTAAATCAAACTGATGTACATGTATACACACACTGTGTCCAAAAAAAATTAAAGCAGGAATTAGGACTCAATGCAGTACCATATTCTCACTTAATTATTTATTTTAATTTAATGACATTTTATATCTATTTGGCCTATAAATATATATATTTAATGTTGTGCTTAAATACTTTCATATGTAATGTTTCAACTTCTCAAATACATTAATTTAAAGGAGTTTAATCACAAGTTCCTTAGCATTAAAACAACATAACATAAAAAGCAATTCCACAGAAAGCATTTTCTCGATCATAAGCCATTTTCTAGCTAGTTTCTACGAAAGGAATCTATTACCTATGATACATTCCCAAATAAATAATGCATGAAAACAAAGCTAACATTCTAAATACATTAATACTCTGAGTGTGTACAAATGTTTCATTGGAAAACTGACAGTTTGTAGTTTTTAATAATTTTAGTTACTGCTAAAATCATATATTAAAGAAAAAGATATAAAAATGGGTCAGATATCTTATGTCTAACAATGTGTATTGGAAGGAAATTCAAAATACTTCATAGGATCTATGATATTTAAAAAGAACTGCAAATAGCCTGGTTTTTCATGTATTTCCTTAAATGTACTTGCTTAGTTAGGATGTACAAAGGAACAGCTTTAATATGGGGCAAGTAATTTGTGGGATTATTTTAATATTCACTCAATAAATCCAATGCAGAAGAGTGCAACAGATCTGTTCACACTCTAGACACACAAAGAATCCAGCTGAGGGCTTGAATCTTGTGGCAATGTCCTGCATGAGTCCAGCTGAAGACCTAGATGCCATGACAGTGTCCTCCACGAGTCCAGCTGGAGGCCTAGATCCCATGACAATGTCTCATGCAAATCTGTATTAAGGATTTGCACTAGGAAAGCCCAAAGGTCAGTAATGGAGGCTACAAAGTCTGCACCAGTGGGATAAAGGATATGTGCCACCAGGATAAGGGATCTACACTTGATCCACGAAGTGACACTAAAGTTAAGCACAGGAGCTCCCCCATAAAAGAACCAGAGCCATTCTAAGCAACAGGGAGGACCTAAGCTCCTCTGAAATGAAAGCAGTTGAATTCATACCAGGAAAACCAGCATGATAAGCTTCTCCAGGAAAATCAATAGTATGTCACTTTCACCTCGAGCTCTTTGTTTATGCTGCTAATAACAATCCTAATGTGGGTCTTCCACACCGAGAACCATATTGACTTAGTTCAGCTGGGTGTTGCAAACTGGCTATTAGTTGATACACTGCAGTACTTCTACCAGGTGTGGCAGCACATTCCTGTAATCCCAGCACTCAGGAGGGTAAGGCAGGAGAATCGCGGTGAATTTGAAGCCAGCCTGGGCTACACAGTGAACTTAACGCCAGTCTGCACGATACAGTGAAACCCTGTCTCAAAAACCCCAAACAAACTATACATAAACTTCTATCATATTTTTATTATTTACAAAGGAAGGGTGAAGATTCAGGATTGATGAGGATAGCAACGTATTTTCCTTAAAGCACAAACACTAATTATTATAAGAGAAATGGAATTTAAGCTATATGATATATAATATAAATATTATGAAAATAAACTTCCTTTATTAAAGTATCAGAATCTATAAAATGCGCAGATTATAATAAAAAATTACAAAACTTAAAAATTGGAAGAATTTTTAAAAGCTTTTAAGGATATTAAAGTTTCACAAGTCAAGTATAGATTGTAGTACACAGAATTATGCTTCATTTTTCCTTGGGAATCATGTAAGTGTACACTCCATTTTTACCATCAACTAACAAATTTTAATATGGAGGACAATCGGAAAGCATGAACCATACAAGCTTATAACCATATGTTGCTTGTAAGTTACTTCAAAGTCAACCAATACAGTATTTTACTTGAAGAAATGAAAAAATGGCAATAAAATTACTGTTTCACATGAACACATTCTATGATCAAAAGGAAGTTAATAATGTAACAGTTATTTTCAGTGACAAACAAGTCATCAAAATAGTATAAAATATAAGTATAGCACTGAAACTATTAAATTCTTATCTTACAAAAATTATAATCAAGTATTTTTTAAGGATTAAATTGTTTTGAGGGACAATAAATTTATATAACATTCTTGGCTGTTTTGTTTAACATACTATCCTAGTTGTAATATACTGCATGGTCTTTATGTCTACTGTTGCTATTGGCTCTGGTACCTTAGCCGATAATTAATCTTTTTTCATCAATTTTCACATCTGTATAATGAGAGAACAGGACAAAATGCATTTTTTACATTTTAAATGTAAAAATAGATCAACTATAAAAGCAGGAAAAAGAAGACATCTTAACAAGCCTACCTGCAAACACAAAATGTAAGAGCTACTCTGCTTAAAATCCATTTATTGCCAATGAACCGCACTAAGAGCTATGTAACCTAAAAAATTTTTAAAATGCCATACTTGTTTTTCATATTCAATTACCTTACAATTTCTAACTACTTTTTGTGTGCATTCTCCATGATTATTGATGAAGGATTCATCAACCTGATAACTTCTATAAGTTTACTGTTCTTAATATTTTTGCTTTCTGAACTGTTTCTTTTATAATAGTTTTTCAAGTACCAAGGATCTAGTTTTATTTTTTTTTCCTGAAACCAGGGATTGAACTTAGGCCCTTGCACTTGCCAGGCAAGCACTTATTCTACTGAGCCATCTCCCCAGCCCCAAGATCTATTTTTCTATTTTTACTTCTTTCTTTGTTTTTCTTGAACATAGGCTCATTTATTACTGCCAGAGTTGTTTGATTTAACTCATATAGCTGCATCTTACATGTGTACTTATATGTTCTTTGAAAAATTAGAATATCATACAAATAAATTAATCTTTCATTCTTTGCTTATTGCCATCTAAAGTTACTTCTGTAGACATTGATACTGATAAATGTTATTTTTGTAGTTTTCTTAATAATGAATTTCAGCTTGCTAAGTAGGTCATTATTTTATTTAGTAAATAAATATTGCCTATTTATTTTATTTTATTTTTTATTATGTTTAACGAATACAAAATAGTGACAGAAAAACAGCATTATAAATGATATAAGATTTTATTTAAAGCAATAGGAATTCAACAATGATTGCTGTATTTCAAGATGCTATCTTCAAATTAGTTTTTCAGATTCCCTAATATAAAGTGTAAGCTTCGTTTAAAAACAAAAACCAAAAGAAAAACAAAGAAGCCATAGAAATTTAAAGGAGAAAAGAAAAAAAAAATAGAGTCTAGAAAACATCAAGCATTAACTGTTTTTTTGACACAAAGCTTCACTCCGTAATTCAGGCTCATCTTAAAGTCATATGTTGCCCATGCTAGTCTGAAGCACATGATGTTGCTCTTGCCTCAGCTTCCAGAGTGCTGGAATTACAGGTGTGCACCACTATGCTGGGCTTAGATATTCTAAAGCATAATTATTTTCTTACTAGGTTAAGAGTAGAAAAGTAGTATGGAGCATAGTGATTTGCAAATTAACTGGTTTTTCTCAAGTACGCTGTTCATACTAGATGACAAGACATTTAGGTTACTAAATTTTATGCTTATATTTTTATTCTTCCTATTCCTTTTTATACATTGATTATAATTCCTTTGCTAAACTCAAATTTTATATTTAATAAATGTCTCCATAGAGTCACCTGACTTCTGTTACTTTTCAATATTTATAAGAATTGATATTCAGTTGTGCTATCTCCCTCCCCTTTCAACTATAATTTTCCAAAGTCTATAAAATTCCTGGAGAAGTATTTGTGGAATTCAGGAATAAATCTATATACCGTTTTTCAAAACAAAAATTATACAAACAAGTATCCCAAAATTTGAATGAAAAGTTCATATTTCCTAAAGCCATATTTATCTTCATGGCAATATTGATGGTCACAATGTACCCATATATTTTCAACCAAATATTGCCTCAATTTTCATATCAATAATTTACTTAATGGTGATTGTTATAGTAGATGAAGAATCCTATTGCTATACAAAATATATTACTTCTGGAGTTATATATTTAATTTAGTTTCATAAGTAGACACAGTCAGGAATGGAAGAAATATTCTTTGGATGTGGGAACATTTTTTTTATTTTTAACAGAATGTAGGTCCACTTAATCATATCTGAAAAGATGCCAAGCAGAAATGCTGCTTTAAGAATCAGCGATGGCTCACTTACAGTAGTTGTAGCAGAAGATTTTAACTAATAAATGTCAATATTCTTATTCATAGAATTTTTGGTAATTATGTGTCTCCTTGCATTTTTTAGTTATAGTAGCTATTAAGAAGATAAGAACATATGTATGGTGATTTATTCTCACCAATCTCCTCACAGGCTACTTGGTTACTTATGAAGAAGGAATATGTGCTCAAAACAAAAATTACAGAAGTTAAAATAAAAGTAACCCAATTAAAAGGAGATAAGTAACAGAGACGTTGATAGGATTAAGAAGTTTTTTATACTATGCTATTTTAAATATTTTCTTAACACATACAAGTATTACCTATTTTTTTAAAAAATCTGAATTTTATAAAAAGAACTATATTCTACAATATAAAGTAGTATACTTATTGTTTGTATAGAAATCGCTATAGCAAAACACTTGAGATTATCACTTAGACTTTTTTTAAATACTTATTTAGTCTTTTCAGTTGTACTCTGCATTGTACACTTTCCAATAGGCTTTCAAAAAAAAAATAAAAAGAACAGACCATTTTAGATAATTCAGTCAAAAATTCTTAAATGGTAGAATTCCTGAGATTTAACTCCATTTTCCTCAGATTCAAGTGCTCTAGACATTTGCAACTAATTTTGTCACTGTGTATATTCCCAAAGTAACTTATTTTCTGAAAAGATGATTAAGAAAAAATCTCCAAGAAAAAAATAGGTAATGTAATTATTGCCATACTAGGAAGTTCTATAGTTACAGAAATAAATTAAATTCCTTGTTCGGTACAATGAATTTGAATTTCTCTCCTACAGTCGTGCACATGATTAAAGTAACAACTGTATTTCATTCCAGGGATTCAACTCAGGCCCTTGTGCTTTCCAGGGAAGCACGTTTTCTACTGAGCCATTTCCCAGGCACCTTCATTCTATTCTAAACAGTTAAGTATATATGTCAGTATCCAATTCAACCACTAGGTACTTCACTGTGAACACAAATGGAGATGTTAATTTTCATTATTAAGTGAATAATTTTCATTATTAAACACAGAATAAATGTTTCTTTCTTATATAAATTTCTGAATTTAATAAATCTTACTAGGGCCAGCCAAATAGCTCAGTGGATTAAAGTGCCTGAAAGCAAATGCAGGGGCCAGGGGTTTCATCCCTGGGCCTGTTGAGCTAACCTTGCTCCAGGGGCACTCTGAGACAGCAATTAGACTGGGTGTGGTGGTACGAGCCTGTATCCCAGCTCTGTGGAGGCTGTAAACAAGCGGACCACAAGGAGTCTGATCTAGTAGCAAGACCCTGGCCACCCTGTAGACCCATCCCTAAAATACAAAAATAAATAAATAAATAAATAAATAAATAAATAAATCTTACTATGCCTCTGTAAGAGGATGTTTCCCAAATATTTACTAGATTTACAAAACTAGAATAAAGATTTACAAGAAACTTGTACATTTATCTCATGTACACATCATTTTAAAAATGAACTTTAAAAGGAGAACAAATAAGGTAATCAAAAAGTGAAAGAATTTCATAAAATAATCAAAAATTAACAATGGTTGTTATATATTTTATCATCAAATCTGCTGCACAGATTTTCAGATATATGTATGCAACATTGTTGCTCTGTTTATGTCTTTGTCTTTATTTTTGTTTTTATTTTTTAATCTTTAAAATAAATTAAAAAAATAAAACTAAATAAATAAATGGAAGAAAATCAGAAAGTTATATTGTCACAACAGGGAAGTTAGGGAAGAGTTTCAATCTTTTAAAATGCTGCATAGGTAGCCTGTTGCAGAAACAGAGCCACATGCAGTGCACCCCTGTCCAGGTCCAGCCTCCGGCTGGCACGTCAGTCAGCCAGCCTGGCTTGGCCAGGTCCCATGGTATTTCCACAAGAAGCAACAGGAAGGATAAAATATTTCTGGGACAATCAGGAAGTTCCTGCACTCTCCACGTATAGAAATGCCAGTATCTTTCGAAGATAAACGCCATATTGAGCAATTCTCTGGATTTCAGTAGAGTCTGCATGATACTGTTAAACTGAGGAATGCATGATCATTTACCAGACTTCCAGGACTGAAGAAACAGTTACAAGCAAGCTGCTTTTCCCCACCTCTGCGCAAAAATCTTCTTATGGCCTCCCAGATGCAAATGACATGTGCCTTGGCCTGCAGTCCTTCAGCTTGATGGGCTGGGGCTGATCCTGGAGCACCCAGGACTAAGACTGCTCAGGAAAGAGCAGCACATATTTGGTAGTAAGCATGCTGCATAACCCACTAGGAAATG
The DNA here is from genome assembly GCA_004027165.1 of Ctenomys sociabilis. Taxonomy (NCBI): domain Eukaryota; kingdom Metazoa; phylum Chordata; class Mammalia; order Rodentia; family Ctenomyidae; genus Ctenomys; species Ctenomys sociabilis. The sequence continues at coordinate 18,236 of PVKA01039299.1, forward strand.
TCCTAAGTAAAGTCCCCTTGTGCTTTCTGCTTTTGGATTACTGATCTGAACAAGTTTCCAATACCACCATGAGTCAGAGCATCTCACTTGGACACCTGGTCCATCCTGGATTCCTGCTCTAGCAGGCCCTCTGATTCAGACACAAGAGGTTTCAGCTCTGGATCAGATCACCTCTCAGATATGATTTCCAGCCTTCATATTTCTCGTCCTCTGTCCTTAATGTTTCTGACAGGGAGTGGTCTAAGAGACCCCTTAAAGATGGGGGTTGGGTCCCATATAGACCAAGAGCAAGCTTCTCTCACTGCAGTCACACCCTCCTCAACTAGTTCTTCAAAGAGATGGCCAGGAGCTTCCTTGGGGCCACCCTAGGACCTCCTCAAAGCACCCAAGGATCCCTTTAGCACAGAGAGGGAAGCTATACTGCACCTTCAAGCTGCAGCTGTGAATGAAGCCACCTGTACCTGGAGTGGCCAGCTTCCTCCCCGTAACTATAGGAATCCCGCCTACTCTTGCAAGGTGTTCTTAGGAAATCTTACTTAGGATATTACAGAAGCTGGATTGATTAACTTCTTCTGTGTTTTTGGTTGTCTGATTGTGGAGTGGCCTGATAAGCATGGCAAGCACCCCCAGTGTCCCCCCTAAGGATATGTATATGTGGTCTTTGAACTTGAGAAGTCTGTCAGAGCCCTGCTTCAGGCTGGCTCTCTTGACCCGCTGAGCCCAGAAGATCTGAGTGAATATTATTTCAAAATGTCTAGCCAAAGGTTGCACTGCAAGGAGGTTCAGGTGATTCTCTGGGTCTTACCTGACAGCAACTTTGCCCAGAGCCCTTCTCAGAGGCTGGACCCCAGTAGAACAGTGTTTGTTTGTGCCCTGCACAGGATGCTCAATACTGAGGCTCTGGCTGACATCTTGAATGACCTATTTGGTGGAGTGGTATATGCTTGGACTGACACAGATTAGCACAAGTATCCCATTGGGTCTGGACAAAATAATCAACATAGTTACCTGTCGGGAGCCGCTCTGAGATACCGGCCGCTTTTGGCTCCCCCGCCCATCGTGTCTGCTAAGATAGCGCCCACCTCCGGTTTCCGGGTTTTTGTTGCTGTGCCTGGGCCCCTCCAGTTGTGATTGGTTTGTGAAATCTATATAGCTTGCTGTATCGCGAGATCCGCCATGCTTGCACGATAGGAGCCGCGGGTAGCGGACACATGTAGAGGCTTGCATCCCACCTGATAGATGCTTGCACGGTAGGAGCCGCGGATAGCGGACGCATGTAGAGGCTTGCATCCCACTCGATAAAGGCTTGCTGAACCCGTTG